>PNEQ01038492.1:0-40753 GCA_003012365.1 Medauroidea extradentata | reverse complement strand
GCGTAATTAGCTGTTTTGGTCAGTTAGCTACCACGTGGGCGGATGTCGCATTAATGTAACCTGCTCAGTTGACTTGGCTGGCTTGGGGTAACTCTAGGGTGCATTCCTTACGCTCAGCTAGCCACCGACGATGCTGGCCATCCTGGCTGGTATCGCTATAAGAAGGCCGCGAACGGTCGCTGGAATTGTGTGGGCGGTTTCGCTCACGTCAAACGGTTGGATTTTGATTGTAGGTGATAAAAATAGGTTGTGCAGTAATACTCCTATAAAAATAACGTTGGCCCAACATTAGTTTCCAACTGAAAACTAACTTAATGAATTTTATCATAATAGTGATAAAATATCATAACAGACACAAAATTACATATTTATCCTGAAAAAACGTTAAAAATATTGATAATGGGAAATTTTTTTCGTTGATAAGAGTGTTGGGAAATTTTTGGAAATACAACACCGTCGGTTGTTAGTTTATACGAATATGTTGGCCCAACATTATTTTACAACCAACATCCAACCTAACGAATTTTAAGAACGGAATGCCAAAACAGACAATAAAATTAATATAATTCAAAATTTAATAAAAGAAATTTTTTAAAATACAGTTATTGATAATGTTTTAGTCGTTGGAGGAATGTTGGATAAATGTGCGAAAAAGAACGGTTGGCTATTAACAGATTTATGTACATTGGCCCATCGTTATATTTCCATAGAATCCCAACTATATTAAATAAAAAATATATAATTTACACATTTAATATACCCGATACCTTCACCTCGTAACTCAAAGAAAATTGTTAAATTGTGTTTTAAAGTAATTTTTAATTATTTGGTAGAATGATGTGTAATGTTGGTCTGGCAACTGTTGGATATTAGTAAATATGCACACGTTGGTCCAACATAATTTCACTACCAGTATCCAGCTTAGCTAATTTTACGAAAATAACGCCAGAATATTTAATAATGTTAATGCAATGCCATATCTAAAAAAAAGAATACTGTTAAAATACAGTTAATGATAATTTTTTATTTGTTGGTGGAGTGTTGGACAAATTTCAGAGAGAGAACGTTAGGTTACTAACAAGATGTATGTTGGGCCAACGTTAATTTTCAACTGAATTCCAACTAAAATAATTTAAAAAAAAAATTGACTTTACACATTTCACAGAACACGGATATTCACCTTTTAATTTCAAAAAATTGTTCAAATGTGGTTTGTAGTAATTTTTCATTCGTTGGTAGAATGATGGGAAAATGTTGATATGACAACTGTTGGTTATTAGAAAATATGCTTATGTTGGCCCAACCTAATTTGACAACCAATATCCAGCTTAACTAATTTTACGAAAATAACACCAGAATATTGAATTTTTTTATTCGTTGGTGGAGTGTTGGACAAATGTATGTTAGGCCAACATTCTATTTCAAATGATTTCCAACCAAATTTATTTGTAAAAAATTGGATTTTCACATTTCATAGAACATAAAAGTTACATCTTAAATAAAAGAAAATTGTTAAAATATTTCATGGAAATTTTTAATTCATTAGTAGAATGATGGGTAAGTGTTGGTATAACAACTGTTGATTCTTAGCAACTTATTGATGGATTGAAGGAAAAAATTTTAGAGGACAACCATTAGTTATTATCAAATATTTACGGAACAACATACGTTGGGCCAACGGTTGGATATCATTTGGAACTGTCGGTTTGTGTTGGAATACTTACATAAATGCAACATTGATCCAATGTTGTAAGCCAGTCTAAACTTAATGAAACAAAATTTTTGTGGATTTTATTAGCACTGCAAATAAATTGACAAGGAATTTTTTAGAATTTTTGAATGGTTGATTGAACGTTGGCAACAAGTTGGCAAACATACATTCGACTTTTGGTGTAGATTTTTATGTTGAGCTAAATGTTATAAAACCAACATTTTTATTTAACACACAAAATAACATTGGAAATGGAAAATAGAAATGTCTCACACAATCTCAGAGGCTATGAAGTATTCTAAAGATCTTAGTAATAGAGGAGAAAATTTCTGAACAATGAAAACGGTTGGTTGACAAGTTGATAATTTAAGTAGCAGAGTGTTTGAAAAACTACCAATATTTCACAGAATGTAGGCGTTCAAGTAAGCATTCATGCCGATTGCTTAACTAAGATAGCAAACAAATATTGTTTCTTTCAAGTTAGCATAGTAGAGTAATCGGTAAGGTAATGGGTCGTAATGTAAAATCATCTGTAGCCTACATCGTAAGGTTCGTGAGTTAGAAACCAATGCACTTCTGGTGGACTTTTTATACACACTTTAGGAAGTTTGTGCTGTACATGAAAGCTCTAAAAATAAGAGAATAACATATATTTGTCTTAAATTTTCCTTTTTTAGAGTAAATTTTTTCAGCATTTTGTTTATCCAAGGTTTCGCCAATGTTGGCCCAACGTAATTCAGTTGCGAAAGCCAACATCGGGCCAACGTAGGCCCACGCGACATTTTGACACTAGCCCAACCTATAATGTCAATGTTGGGCCATTGCTGGACAAATGTTGTTTTCGGGTTGGCATCCAACCAAAAAACCAATGTTGGGCCAACGTAGGTCCGAGAGTCATTTTGATGCCAGACCAACGTAATTTTTCCAACGTTGGCCCAACCTTGAAGCGAACATTGGACTTACGTTGGTCGAATCAAAAATTGGTACTGGGGAAACTTCTACTACTTGTTACCAGTGGCGTCTCCTGAACAATTGTGGTGGGCGTGCTGTCAGGGGCATTTTCGTTTTATAAAGGAACACCGATGCCATAATAAAGCGAAGGGGGGTTCCCTCCCCGGAAAAATTTGGATTCCAAAGTGCAAAATGATGCTATTTAAGCAGATTTTGTATCTAAATATAAAATATTCTGCTAGTGAAATTATTCATATTTTTTGAGAGATGTTCGGAAAATACATTTTTTAAATGTAAGGTTTTATCCTCAGATAAATCTTTTATAAGATTATGTATAAAACAGGAGGAAGAGGTTTATATCTCTTAAACATGTCACTGGGTTCTGTTCTCAAAGAACTCATTCGCAAAATTTGAGTTGGAAGTTACATACTCTCATAACAACATTTCTTATAAACATGAGACACAAATATATAGATGTATAATCACACTGAAATGGAATATATTTGTACTGAAAATTGCAGAAAATAATAACTGTCCACTTATATAAAGTATTAAACTACGTATAGCCAGAACGAGTCCAGCAAATAATTGGTTATTAGGCTTTGTATGTATCTGCTTTATGATAAATATTATAAATATTAAAAATGATCTATGACACAAAATGTAAAAAAAACAGTACACCTATAAGTAGTAGGGAGTAGTTGGCGCACTGGCTCCTGGCTGAGGATCGGAGGATCAGTCCGCCATCTTGGATTATGTCACAGCGGCCATTTTTCACATGCCATGTCACATGTATAACATTATGTCATATCATCTCACATTATGTCATATCATGTCACATTGTGTCATATAATGTCACATCATGTCACACTATGTCATATCATGTCACATAAGTATGTCATATCACATTATGCCAAGCATCATATGTTGTACTATTATTCCATGTGTCTTATGGTTGCATGCTATGTTTCTGAGGGCGGGCAGGATGAGGCCTGTGTCGAAACACCCTGAGGGCTGGCCCATGACTCAAAGCCTGGGTGTCTCATGGTGGGAATCCCGCAGAAACTACATCATAGATACCTGTCCCAACTGCGTTTTTGTCCTGCGAAGCGGCCTACGTGACTCGAATAATGTCCAAAACATGATGCAATTTCTTATTTTAGACCCCTGTGATGCAATAATTCCCCTACTGTTTTGCCTAGTATAAAAGGGCTGAATCGACAAATTCGGGGAGAGTTCGCTATTGGTCTTGCTAGAGGAAGGTGCTATGGTTGTGGAGATTGACTGGTGAAGACATCTTGGTGACGTCAAGTCTACGGTGCGGCGGCAGGCGGCTACCTTCGGAGCAGTGTTGGACGAACCAAGAGGACTGCTGCGGCGGGCTGACGGGCGAAGAGGAGGTGCGCAATGGGAGTCGAACCAAAGACCTCAAGAGTGAAGACAGCGGTGCACTCGGAGTGCTGTGCAGCACACGGCGATTCATCACTACGGCGGACTATTAAGATTGTACACTGTCACTATTTGAAAGACTGTTGATTGGATATATGACTGAATTTTATTGTGATTTGTAGTGTTTAGTTAATGTATGGTAGAAATTTTTTTGTGCTTTAATTGTCAAAATGAATTAATGTGTCTGTGACACAGGAGTAATTGTGTGCATAACTAATTGTGTTGTGAAAGTTATAGTTGATTTGTGTTTTTGTAAGCATTGTGAGGTATTAAATCCAGTACTTAATTTAACTCTTTTATTTATAATTATAAGACCTCTATCCCAAAAGAACTCATGGGAATTGCCTACATATAAAGTTTTTTGCTTAAACTTGCAACACTGGTGTCAGAAGTGGGATAGAGGCATAAAGTAAATTCAATAATTAATTCTGGAAATTAAATCATTGCACATTTGCTCCTCAATTAAATTGAACCACTTTATAAATTTTAAGTTTAAATTTCAATTGTAAATGTGATTGATTACAAGAAGCATGTCAGCTGAAATAGAAGCACTTAAAGTTCTCATAGAGGGAATCAGTGGCCAATTAAGTTGCCAAATCAATTCTGTCAGAGATAGTGTAAATGTAATTGTTAATAGTGTAAATGAAAACATAAATAAGCAAGTAGATAGTGTAAAAGAAATGGTGTACCAGGAAATAGATGCTGTAAACGATAAGGTAGGCAGCATAAAGGAAGAAGTAGGCAGTGTAAAGTCAGAGATAGACAATGTGAATGTGAATATAGGCAGTGTGGACACGAAAGTAGACAGCATAAATGATTCGGTGGAACAACAAATGAATGATCTAAGGAAGGAGGGGTAATACTTTCGTCATCGTCAAGAATATAGCCATCTTGTTACCAGAGAAGACAAGATCACTGCTGAATCAATACCTGAAGGTGGCGAAGAGCATACCACGAAGTTTGAACCAGGCTGTAGTGTGGTTCACAACCAGGCAGAAAATGGGCTGCAGAATGTTGGTGTATCTAGTGTGCCTGCATCAAACATGGAAAGGGGATTTCTGTCAAGCCTGCTCCTTACGATGGCGGGACTCCGTGACGAGAGTACCAAAACCAGTTCGAGATTGTGGCAACCATAAATGGTTGGTCTGACCAGCAATATGCATACATCTTGCAGCTGTGCTGAGGGGACCTGCCCTTAGTATACTCCAGTCGCTTCCAGAACAACAATGGCTGGAATACTCGACATTACTTACTGCCCTGGAGCTGCGCTTCAGAGACAAGTACTTGCAACATGCCCACCATGCCCAACTAAGGAGCCGCACCCAGAGATCAGGTGAGCCACTGCAAGAGTTGTGGCAGGACATTGTGCGACTCGCCCATTTGTCGCTCGAGGGATGTCCAGAACAGGCACGAGACATCATAGCAGTCGGTTTCTTCGTCGATGCCATTGCTGATGTAGAGGTGCGCCAAGCAGTGCGCCTGGCCGCCCCTAGGACTACGCAGGATGCCCTGGCCAGAGCACTGGAGGTCGAATCTGCAAGAGGGCCATCAACTCGGCGTGCAGTGCGGGCGTTCGCACTGTCGGGCGACGAGAGAGAAAACAGCCTAAAGTACATCCTAAAGAGAGTGGAGACCACAATGAATGTAATTAAGAACAAATTCACTCCGATTACACCCCACCTTCGACAACAGGGGCGACCAAGCTGTTGGGAATGTGGAGAACCCGGACATCTCAGAGCCCAGTGTCTGCGATGGTTACGGAAAAACAGAAACCAAGAGCCCGATCCGGCCAGGCCTCGGGAAACATGTAAGCACCAGTTTTAAGGGGCGAAGGTCGGTGACTGCAGGAGATAAGGTCCTAGTATTTCTTAAAGGTACGCTCAGTGAAACAAGAGTTTGATGCAATCCTTGTGGAGGGCAGTCTGGATAATGTTTATTGCAACATGGTTGTGGACACTGGAGCAACCATTACTGTTGCCCGACCTGACATCTTGGGGCCTTCTCCCAAGCAGTTAAAAGGCCATAATCACAGACAAAGCTTTCTAACGACAGTGACAGGCGAGACCACACCAGTGAAGGGGAAGAAAAAGGTACAGTTGAAGTTGGGTGACCTCTGCATTGAGCACGAAGGGTACATAGCCGACAAAGAAGAATAAGGTTAATTGGGCCTGGATGTGTTGTGCAAGTTGGAGTGTTATATAGATACTCGGTCAGGAGTACTAAGGGCTGGTAACTGAGAACTGGTGATGCCACGATGTGAACTGCCCTCGCCAACCAGTTGCCAGGTGGTCTGTTGTGAGACAACTGTTTTGACAGCATCCAGTGAGATTGTCATCCCCGCACGGTGACGAGGCAATTTTGTGCGGCGTGTATAGCTCTGGTCGAACATATGAGAAGAGGAAGCAGCTTACCTGATGAGGTGGTGGTAGCAAGAACATTGGTTTCGCCGAGTTCTGGAAACTTACCTGTTCGAATGGTTATCTTGTCTAACAAGCCAATCCAGCTTGAGGAGGGGCCATAATAGGTGTTTGCAAACAAGTCTCCCAAATAACTACAACCGACAAAGAAGCCATGAAGTCAGGCCAACCTAATGGGCCTATGCCAGAACCACTCAAGGAACTACTGACTAGAACTGGAGAAAACCTGAACTGGAGACAAGAAAAGGCTGTGGCAGAACTTCTGAAGAAAAAAAAATAGAAAACTTTTTAATGAGGGCCACATGCCCTTGGCAGAACATCCGCTGCACAACATCACATTGATACAGGAGAAGATAGGCCAATCAAGCAACCTCCAATAAAACTGCCTCTGGCTACACAAGATATCGTGGATGGCATCTTGAAAGAAATTAAGGACTTGGATGTGATCGAGCCGTCGGTCATCCCTTAGTCATCACTAGTTGAGCTAATTAAGAGGAAAGATGGGTCCACAAGATTTTGCGTGGATTACCGCTGGCTGAATGATGTGACCAAAAAGGACTGCTACCCCTCCCCCGGATTGATGACACACTCTACAGCTTGATAGGGTCACATTGGTTCTCTACACTTGACATGAAGAGTGGCTACTGGCAAAGTGAGGTGGCACAAGCGGATAGAGAGAAGACAGCCTTCTCTGTGCAAGGGAAAGGAACTTGGCAGTTTAAAGTCATGCCATTTGGGCTATGCAATGCCCCTGCTACCTTCGAACGACTAATGGAAAAGATCCTACCTCTAGATATTTGACAAGTTTAATTAGATGATATCGTGGTCACAGGTAAAACATTTGAAGAACACCTTACCAGATTAGATTCCGTGTTCCAGAAAGTGGCTGCTGCAAATCTGAAGCTGGTTCCCAAGAAGTGCCACCTGTTCCAAAAGAATGTTAGTTTCCTAGGGCATGTGAACAACAAAGAACAACAAAGTGACCCAGACTTGTGCCCAATACTGGATTGGAAAGAGCAGGACCAATGGCCAGAATGGCAGGAGCTATCTAAAAAGAGTGCTACTACTAAGGCATATTGGGCACAGTGGAATTCACTTGTTCTCAAGAATGGTGTCCTCTACTATAATTGGGAGAGTGCGGGGCGGACGTGAACACCTACAGTTGGTCCTCCCAGATTACAAGGTACAAGAGGTACTGAAGGAATTCCATAATTCAGTGTCAGGTGGTCATTTTGGCATTAATAGGACTCTCAACAAGATTCGAGAGAGGTTTTACTGGCTTCATTGCCGTGAAGATGTCGACAGATGGTGCCGAATGTGTGACGACTGTGCCGCAAAGAAAGGTCCAAGGTTCAGAGGCCGAGGTCGTCTCCAGAAGTACAATGTTGGTGCCCCATTCGAGAGAATGGTGGTTGACATCTTTGGTCCCTTGCCAATAACCGAGAGAAACAATCGGTACTTGTTGGTGGTGCAGGACTACTTCACAAAATGGCCAGAGGTTCTTCCTATACCGAATCAAGAAGCCAGCATGGTGGCTGATGCACTGGTCGAACATGTGTTCTCAAGGTTTGGGGTGCCATTGGAACTTCACTCGGACCAAGGACGGAATTTCGAAGCGGCCCTTTTCCAAGAAGTGATGAAGATAATGGGTATAAAGAAGACTCGAACCACTCCACTACATCCACAGCCTGATGGAATTGTCGAACACCTGAATCGCACCCTGGAGCAGTACCTACCTATATTTGTATCTGATAATCAAAAGGATTGGGACTCCAAAGTACAGCTGTTTCTGCTAGCATACCATTCTGCTGTTCATGAAGTAACTAAGGTGACACCATCATGGATGCTGTTTGGAAGAGAGCTCCGTCTCCCGAGCGAACTGATGTTCGGACGACCAGTGGAGGAAGACCAGAATGCATCCCCGGTGTATGCCAGCGAGTTATTTCACAAGTTGGTTCACACTCACAACTTTGCCTGGCGACACCTTAGGATAAACACCGACAGGATGAAGACTCGCTATGATAGGAATGCACCAGATGAAACATTTGAAGGAGGTCAACTGGTGTGGTTGTACAACCATGGGTGTTGTCCCAAGCTGCAGAAGAATTGGGAAGGCCCTTATGTAATAGTGAAGAAGATCAATGATGTTGTGTTTCGGATTGTTCGTCGAGGCTCTTGGGTGAGAGGACCTAAAATTTTACACATCGACAGATTAGCCCTCTACTATGGACCTGAGGTGGTTGTGTCTGTTCGGGACGAACAGACTTAAGGAGGGGGCAGTGTAGCATGCTGTGTTTCAGAGGGCGGCTGTATTGGGCCTGTGTCGAGACACCTTGAGGGCTGGCCCATGACTCAAAGCCCGGGTGTCTCGTGGTGGGAATACCGCCGAAACTACGTCATAGATACCTGTCCCAACTGCGTTTTTGCCCTGCGAAGCGGCCTATGTGACTCGAATCATGTGCGAAACATGATGAAATGTCTAATTTTAGACCGCTGTGATGCGGTAATTCCCCTACTGTTTTGCCTAGTATAAAAGTGCTGAATCGACAAATTCGGGGAGAGTTCGCAATTGGTCGTGCTAGAGGAAGGTGCTATGGTTGTGGAGATTGACTGGTGAAGACATCTTGGTGACGTCAGAGTCTACGGTGAGGCGGCAGACTGCTACCTTCGGAGCAGTGTTGGACTAACCAAGAGGACTGCTGCGGCGGGCTGACGGGCGAAGAGGAGGTGCGCAATGGGAGTCGAACCAAAGACCTCAAGAGTGAAGACAGCGGTGCACTCAGAGTGCTGTGCAGCACATGGAGAATCATCACCACGGTGGACTATTAAGGTTGTACACTTTCACTATTTGAAAGACTATTGATTGGATATATGACTGAATTGTATTGTGATTTGTAGTGTTTAGTTAATTTATGGTAGACTTTTTTTCGTGCTTTAATTGTAAAAATGAATTAACGTGTCTGTGACACAGGAGTAATTGTTTGCATAACTAATTGTGTTGTGAAAGTTATAGTTGATTACTGTTTTGTGTTTTTGTAAGCTTTGTGAGCTATTACTTAATTTAACTCTTTTATTTATGAATATAAGACCTCTATCCCTAAAGAACTCTTGGAAACTGCCCACTTAAAGTTTTTGCTTAAACTTGTAAAAATATGTTATATCCTATGTTATGTTTTATGTTCTATGTTATATCTTATGTCATATGTTATGTTTTATGCCATATGTTATGTCTTATGCCTTATGTTATTTCTTATGCCATATGTCATGACACATAATGTCGTCCATTTTGTCGTGTCCTCCATCTTGTTTCCAGCAGTCATTTGTTTGAGGGAATTGTTCCTTGCTGATGGGAATTTTTTCCCTAGAAATTTCCCTAAGTCGTCGTCTGCTAGGGAGGTCATGTTTGTTTCCACCATTGGCTACTAGGCGGCGCTAGTGTCGCTGTTTGTTTCCATCATTGACTGCTAGGTGGCAGCATCCTCCATATTAAGTGAGTGCCGCCATGTTTGTTCCAATGTCTACATCGCCATCTGCTAGAGTGCTCTAGTATCGCTATTAATGTAAGGTCGAAGGTGCTTGTGTTTGTATGTGGGAGAATAATCCTTATGGTTGTATTTTTAGTGAGTTAAAATTTTTTAGTTCTCTTGGTGTTACTAGACATGTTCCCTAGCCTACTGAGCTTCGAGTACATTTTAGACATGACAATGTTAAATAATGTATACATAAAATAACATTTTGCAGTACATATATGTTCACACATAGTTTATTTTCGTTTAAATTTTTAGCATACCTATGTGTTATGAATTTTATACATATATTAAATAGTACTTATATCCTACAAGGTAGTTGAGGTAATTGAAACTTTTTCATATTATTCAAAATAAATGCACGAACGAAACCTCAAAGCGGGTAACTGAATCATTTTCATATGATACAAAATAAATGCATGCACCAAAACCTCAAAGCCGGCAATTGGATCATTTTCACATGATTCAAATAAATATGTACATGAACTCGACATCAGAGCTACTACAAAAAAAATTACGAGTACCATCAAGACCTTAATGTGCGTTATACACAGAGCTATGTCACCACAATCATATTATTCAGTCATACTTATTACAATTTTAATAATATTACACTAATACCTTTCTAGTAATACTTTGCAGATAGTGTTCTATGTAAAATATTGATTGAGTGTACAAGGACTGTTGCATCTGATGCTGTTTGAGAAAAAGATATGACAGGCATATGAAATAATGTCTCACAAACACAATGTTAAGTTTAAAAAAAAAATAATTTATTGAAAATTATTCAAATATATAGAATAAATATTTACAATTCTGGAGGTGTCTGTAGCAGGTCATCTTCTACATGGAAAAGTTACTGATTTTATCAGAATGTCCAATATTCTCGTGCACAGACGAGCGAAATGACACTTGATGTTGCAGAATAAACTTCCAGAAATTTCAGCTTCGTTTTCACTTGCAAACTCGTCATTACATATTGCCTCTTTTATATTGATTGATAATTAAGAATTACCTTCACTGGCATATATTTACTTTTTTGTCTCTTTTGTAATAACTCGTCAGAAAATTTGCCAATGTGAAATTCATTTTCTGCAACATTTTTTCTTTATACACAGGACACAAATGAGAAGCACAACCAACCTTAACACATCGCATACGTGTAGATGTTATTGCAGTTAAGTTATGTTGTAGTCCATCACATTTATCCAAAACAACACATTCAGGTGTCTCAACTCCTGATTTCAATTGGTCCAGAGTTAGTGGTAGTGGCAAAAATGGTTTGCACAAATGAACTGCATAGTTATCACTTTCACATGCAAAACAAGCTGTAACATTGCTGGTAGTCCTTGATGAAAAGGGGTTAAATGTTACACGGAAATGTTTGCCATATCTACACATTTCAAAACAAGTTCTGTTCAGAATATCACCACTGTCTTCTTCACTTTCAAATTTAATTTCATAAAGTACACACTGTTTGCTGGGGACCACGTAGGCATAGTTACCAGCCCAGGACTCGAAAATTGTACGAGATAGAGCTTCCTCCTTGGTAGGATCAGGTCGTAGAACTGATTTATAGTCTTGAACATCATTGAAGTCTTCATAGTCACTAAAGGCGTTATTGTTGCGAGTCTCTATTTCTCTACGCTACTTGTAAACCTCTTGTTTGATACGTGAAAACAGATAACTTTATGCTCGTACATGATGATGATAAAAAAGTAAGGAGTAATAAGTTTGCTATGACTAATATACTTCACACATCCAGTGAAGCTTCCCTTTTTTCAAAATGGTAGTATGAGTCCAGCCACTGCATCTTTCCACCCAGCGAATAACTTTTTCTCTGCTACGACTCAGTTCGTAGGATATACAACTCTCACTGTATCGTTGGATGATTATCTCCCCTTTAGCTTGATTAATGAGCTCTTCAGTCGTGGATGGTAGGTTGCTGTCTGGTCGAAGATGGAAAACAGGATAGTCGACAAATTTGCAGAGAATTGGCGCCACACTAGACACATCTTCGTCGTTGACGCACAGAAAATGTTCCAAGTCCATTGCAAAATTCTGGTCGATCTGGAAGACCAGCAGACATGTAGTGCACCCGTCGAAAACCAACTTCTGCCTCGACATAGGTGTGAAACACTTCTGGTCGAAATCTGACATCCATTGTGTTACATGAACTGAGCAACCTCCCGTCTGGGACTGATATTTATTGTGTATGTTGACGTCACATTAGCTGGCATCACCATCATTGTCGTCACACAAACACCACAGCCGTAGCAATAGCACTTTCAGGCGGGAACAGGTCAGATCCTGCTCACATGACCCACAGATGTGTTCAGGCTTGACGAACTTTGCGTTTAAGTAGCGAAGCGAAGGACACTTGTATGTAGTTTGTAAGTCGTTAATGTTTACATTTTGATTACAATAAATGCTAAGCCATTTTTTCTGCTCCACCCCAGCAACAAAGTCGACATCTTAATCATCTATAATTTCAGTTAAAACATCTTTAATTTTCTCATAATCTTCATGTCCGGCTTCCCAGTGTAGACCATGATAATTTTTTGTAAGCCATCTATTGGTGCATTAACTTTTTTATCCAGCAATTCCCAGTGAAATGGCAGCAGAAATCTAAGTGTGGTCAATTTTCCATTATGGTAGACAATGCTAACCTCGGTAAGAATAAATCCAAGTTGAGACTGGAAGCCCTGGATGTTTGCGAACATGATGACTGCCAAGATCGAACTGAGCTTAAGTCAGTATTTTCACCAATTTATCCCTTGCATTGTAGGTTGCCAAATGGTCGTGGATAATGAGAGCATAGGCTTGTGTACTGGCAGGTATATTCTCTGCTGCAGTCATTTCAATGCGACAGTCTATTACACCAGTGTTTATTCGATTGTCTTGTTTACTTACATCAAATACAAGTAGTGGAGCACTGTTCATAAAATCACCTGGTTCGAGTGTAGTCGATGCTTCGTGACCATAGTATGATTTCTGGAAATCAGCAAACATTTGGTATACCAACATGAAAGAACCATTACTGAAATTCGTGTTAAGATCCAAATATGGAAAACTTTCAGAGTTCAAATAAACTTTGGCATCCTTTATATTGATATGATCGAACTTTGAGCGATCTGTACTTGGCGGTATTCTGTCGCCTGGTCTGGAATGCTAGAATTATGTAGCGTGGTTTTTCTGTTGCAAATGATGATTTAACATTCCAATTTACATTATGAGACTGCGTAAGTGCTGGACAAGTTTCCAAACTCCACGAGCCACATCTATATTCCTTCCTTTCTCGACAAACTTGAGTAGCTTTATTCTCTCTTCCATTTTTACTTGGACATGTGGCAGCAAACCACTCTATCGAATGTATAGAGAGTGTCACGACCTCAGGGTTTTCTGCAGTATCCTGTAAAGCATTTGTCTGAGTATTGGCTAAAATTATGACCAACTCTTGTTTAGAATTCACTATTATAAGTTTATAATCTTCGGCGAATCCTAGCAGCGAGGAAAGATGTACACAAATTTCAAATCTTCCACCTTCGTACACAGAAACTTTATAATTTGGTTCTATTCCCCATCCAGCTATTTTGGCTGTGGGTAGTTGGTTGTGTGTTAGAGACAGTAGCAGTAATACCTACATCTCTTGTCTGATCAACCTCTACACCATTCACTTCATAGGCTATTTTATTAATCATGTGAAGTACTCCATTTCTAATTATCTTCGTAGTTACAGGCACATCATTTCCCGCCTTGGTTATAATGCCTCTGAATCTCAAGTATGAGTTGCATGGTAAAGTATAAACATCTTGTTTTTGCACTGGTATTCGAACCTCAGATGACAGCTGGTATGGTCCAGGCAGGTATGGCGAATAAGCATGGAATTCAGTCTTTGTAATGGAATCCTTGTAACTAACGGACTCGTCCACATTCAATATTTCTGCTTCCATTCTTCTTGACTTTGAAGCCTAGACTCTTCAAGAACACAACATTTTTACTCGTTAACACGATGGATGCTCGCGACAAACTGACCTTTGGCATGGTGGGGAGACTTGATTTTGTAATCTTTTTTTTTTCTAAAACTCAAGCCCATCTTTCTTCAAATGCAAGCGTAATGTAATTTCTTCATTTCTGAAATAAATTAGTTTATCATTCTGGTCGACTATACGAACAATAACTTACTGCACGTACTTCTCTATGATTGGTGCATAAATAAGATTTTTTAGAACTTCTACCAGCTTGAAGCCAGGTGGAACAGTCGTAGCAAACTCGTGTAGTGTATGGACATGGTTCAGTTTACCATTTAGACATGAGCCTGTTACAAGATTGCAGTTCACTCTTATAACATTCACCAGCAAAATGTTTACAGGCAGTGTTGACTGGTGAACTTTTCCACTTTCATACACCTCGTGTTCGAAACCTAGCATAGATGATAAAGTATCGTTCTTGGTGAAGTCAATATCGTTGCTGCACAACATTTCACTTTTCAGAGTGTTTGGATTTCCCCGCAAAACAAAAGTTACATCAGTACCTTACACTTGCTTGATATATGCTGCAATGTCTTCGATTTCATACGATCCTGTTGGTACTGTAACTTCTGAAGTGATGTCATTTTTATGTTGCGAAATTTGCAGTTTGAACTTTCCACATTATGTACAGAGAAATAAGTTTGAAAGTCTATCAGTGCCATTGACCACGAACCTTTTAAATCCAGAGCTGGAAAATGCACAGAGCGTAGCTCAGAGCTCTTCCCCTTCAAGATCAATGTCACAGACATGACTGATGCAAAATAGAGCTTGTGCCAATATTTATTAATCACAAATTAAAAATTGAAGACATAAATGGCCACAGTTCCACTGGCTAGGCAATTGTTCATTAAAATAGTTGTAACTTAATATCATTCCATGAAAATACTTGCGCACCTCTATGGGTGGACGAAGGTTTCCAAAACTATCGTAGTAATCGACATTGTTACCATATTTTTTTGTAAGAGACTCAGTGAGTTCCTCGTCCATTAGCTGAATCTAAATTTATAATTCCACATTAATTGTCTGTCATAAACACGCCTCTGAAATTTGGTTTTTGTAATTTTATTGCAGTCTTTAGTAAATCTAAGCTTGTTAGGGGTCTGTCGGGTAGCATATTTAAGATTGCATCCTTCTCTTTCTGGTTCCCTCTTTCCGACTTCCTCCGTCGACAGGATAAGGTGTTAGGTAAAGTCATTTCCTGTTTTTAACTCTAGTGCAATAGTTACCATTTGCTTGTTGTGACGTTGAAGTTCTTCCAACTGCTTGCCTTGATTTTTAGATGAATTCACTGCTTTAGCAATACCACTAACTCTACCAATCAGACCACCTAGTGCTGCTAAACCAGGTAAGAGAAATGGCAGGAAGCCTCCTTGTTTCTTGCTCACTTTCTTCTTCTTATGAGTCTTCTTTTTCATCTGATTGACTATATTTTTGTCAGAATGTATGGATGCTGAATTAGATTTAATTCGAGTGTTTGTCGGTGCAGATGGACTGCAATTTATTCGCAAGCCCATTCCTCGCTTGACTTTAGTCTTCATGATCTTGGATACTCCCCAAGCTGCTATTCGCTCACCAAACTTTGAATCATTAGATTTAGCAATCTTCTTTGCCTTGTAAGCGAGAACAGAGTCAGTAGCGTGTCTATCTTCTAGCTTATTACTATTATTATAAGCTATGTCGTGCTCCTTGCACACCTCGTCCAATCCGTTAACTCCGACGTCACCACAATCGAGCCTCTTGTTTAGCTTCGTTCTTGGCCCACAGAACCGGTATCCAGGAATATGTGCTTCGAATGATAAATTATTTATAAGAGTATTCGCTAGTCCTCTTCCGCTCTTGACCTTACTCCTACGAGGCATCACGATACACTGAGTTAAAAATACTTAGGTACATTTTTTATATATATTTCATTCAGTATCATTATAGCTTGCGAACAGTACGGTTGTTAATGATGCACCTCTGCTGTCGCTTCTGTGGTGAAGTATTTTCAGTCATGCGTAATGTGTTGCGCCATGAAGAAACTTCATGTAAGATAAAAACTTCAAGAATGAAATTTCAGTGTGAAGTTTCCCAACACCAATTTACTCAAAGAGATGCTATGAAGAGACATTCTGATGACTAAAGCATACTCTGCTTATTTATGTTTTCTTGTCTTATTTTTGTTTTTAGTTTTCTTTTGACAGTCATTTATTTCGCAATGGAGTATGTCCAAGCAAATAAATCCAGTCATGCACTCCCATTGCACAGTTCTTTCAAAGATAATATTGAAATGTGCTGGATAGAACGATTAATGACATTGCAAGTATGGTAAATGACGTGAATGTTAAACTCGATGCTATCCCAGTTGATGTTGAGACATTGCTGGACAGGAAGCTTAACGCAATACAAACGCTGATAAATGAAACTTGTAGTGAAGACAAAGTCCTGGATGAGGTAGTGCAACACGTTACTAACCTTGAAGCTTCAATTAAAAATATTGAACATATGATAAAATCTGCTTCAAGCCTGCCTTCAGTTATTATTTTGGATGGGTAAAATAATAAACCAAGTTCTAGGCCACCGCCTAAGAAGACAAGCACATAAATACCCTGTCATGTCATTTTAAGCGGGTAGTAGAATGTCTGACATTGTAGGTGTCTTACATGCCATGATTACAAGTATGTATTCATGCAAAATAATTGACTGCTCAACGGTCTAGAATGGAACTAGATATTATTAATGAAGAAGCTTTTAAACCTATAATAGAGCGACCGGACAGTTTGAAGCTGAAACCACCATCATCGGTGACAGTGAAGAAGGATGAAGAACCTCAAACTATAGTAAAATGCAAGAAACCACTTTATGATATTGATGAAGATGATTTGTCTCTGAGTGGAAACAGAAAAAGGAACAAAGCACAAAACTTCGTAATAACTTGACAAATTCACGGTCCAAAGATAGGACATATGGAGTGTATAAGCAAAATAAAAAGTATTTCTTGGGAAACAAGCAAATTTTATTCTTGCCCAGTAATGACATACAAGTAGAGTCTGTCATAATCAAGCCAGCTTCTGGACTTTACGCATTACTGTTTAAACAGAATCCTGGCAATTATTCGCAAGGTGCCCTGGAACAGTATAAACAACTTTTGAAACTTACGAGTACTCATTTAAAGAATAACGATACTACCAGCAATGAATATAAGAATGAAACACATCATAAGTTTAGCACTATTTCCCAGCTGTTCCCAGATGTAGGAAATGTCATAGGTTCTAGTCTCGACCTAGGTATGAAAATAGAAGATGGACGGCAACCAGAATACGTTTACTGGAATAATGTTAGTAAAATTGTCGACAGATTGCGTCTACTAGTTGCTTCTCAGCAAGCAGGCAATAACTCTCATCCGAATGAAATATCGATAGTCTGTTCACTTTATACTGAGCACTCCCCAACACTTTTAATATACAAGAAGTGTATTTTATTTGGGCAAAATATGTTAAGTTTTGTGATTTGGGGAATGTTTACACTGGTTTTAAGTTTCAGGGTAGTTTTCAGATCAAAAATATTAAATATGACAGCAGAATGACTAAAATAAATATTTTGAATGCTCACTTTATCGTGAACTGTCTATAATGTAATAGAAGAACTGCGTGAAGACGTCTACATAGAATGAGTAGAGAAAACATTGCTAGGGAGCTGCACAAGCCTGCAAGGCGAAATTATCTTCGACGTAAAGTGCAGATGTTTTGTTTACAGGACTTGTATCAAGCAGACTTGGTTGAAATGATTCCTTATGCTCGTAAGAATAAAGGCTACAAGTACATTCTGACTCAAATCGACTGCTACAGTAAATATGCATGGGCTGTGCCTGTAAAATCTAAGAGTGGCAGAGATGTAACAAATGCAATAAACATTGTTTTAAATGACAAAGGTCCGCCCCAGAATCTGCATACTGACCTCGGTAAAGAATTCTACAATTCATCATTTATAGCACTGATATCAATACATAAAATTAACCACCACTCTACTCACAGAGGTCTTAAGGATAGTAACGTGGAAAGAATTAATCGTACTTTGAAGAATGAAACGTGGAATCAGTTTTCAGCACAGGGAAGCTACAAGTGGATGGATATATTATCCAAGCTAGTGTTAAAATATAATCATGAAGTACATCGAACCACGAACATGAAGCCTGTTGATATTAAGGACAACACTTTACTACAAACTGTTTACAAAAATGAGAAGAAACTGGACCTGCACACACCTAAAGCAAAGGTTGGAGACTACGTAAGAATATCAAGAGTGAAAGGAACATACCAAACTGGAGCACTGAAATATTTAAAGTAGTCAAGATTCGTCACTATGAACCAAGAACCTACTACCTAGAACACATGGAAGGCAATGCTATTCAAGGCAGATTCTACGGTGAAGAAATTCTGGTTACCAAGTATCCAAACACGTAGGCCTACTTAGTCGAGAAGGTTTTGAAGAAGAAAGGAAATAACGTGTTGGTGAGGTGACTAGGGTTTAATACAAGCCATGACAGTTCGTTTTAACAATCAGACATTGCATATAAATAAAGCGAATTAATCTTGCTTTGTATAAAGAAATGAACTTTTGTTTCTCATTTGTGTCCTCTGCATAGAGAAAAATTGTTGCAAGAAATTAATTTCACACCGGCAAATTTTCTGACGAGTTATTACAAAAGAGACAAAAAAGTAAATATATGCCAGTGAAGGTAATTCTTAATTATCAGTCACTATAAAAGAGGCAATATGTAATGACGAGTTTGCAAGTGAAAACGAAGATGAAATTTCTGGAAGTTTATTCTGCTACAACAAGTGTAAATTCGCTCGTCTGTGCAACGAGAATATTGGACATTCTGATAAAATCAGTAACTTTTCCATGTAGATGTTGACCTGCTACAGACACCTCCAGAATTGCAAATTTTTATTCTATATATTTGAATAATTTTCAATAAATTATTTTTTTAAAACTTAACATTGTGTTTGTGAGACATTATTTCATATGCCTGTCATAACGTTTTTCTTAAAGAGCATCAGATGCAACTGTCCTTGTACACTCAATCAATATTTTACATAGCATGCAATCTGCAAAGTATTACTAAAAAGGTCTTAATATTATTAAAATTGTAATAAGCATGAATGAATAATAAGGTTGTGGAGACATAGCTGTGTGTATAACGCACATTAAGGTCTTGGTGGTGATCGTAATTTTTTTTTGTAGTAGCTCTGATGTCGAGTTCATGTAAATATTTATTTGAATCATATGAAAATGATTCAATTGCCCGCATTGAGGATTCGTGCGTGCATTTAGTGGAGGTTATCTGCATCATATAAAAATTATTCAGTTGCCAGATTTGAGGATTCGTAGAATATAAATTGTTAATACTATTTAATATATAATCAATAAGACATAGGTATGCTGAAAATTTAAATGAAAATAAACTAAATGCAAACATTTATCTTCTACAAAAATATATTTTTATATATACACTATTTAACCTTGTCCTATCGTCGATGTACTCGTAGCTCAATGGGCTAGGGCACATGTCTGGTAACACAAAGTTGCAAGTTCGAAATAAACACCCGGCGAACTAATAATTTTTAACTCACTAAAAAATTAAATCATAAGGTCTATTCTCCCATATTCAAACACAAGCAACTTCGACTTCACAACAATAGCGATACTAGAGATCTCTAGCTGACGAGATGTAGACTTTGGAACAAACCTGGTGGCTCTCGCGTAATGTGGTGGATGCTGTCACCTAGCACTCAATGATGGAAACAAACATCGACACTACGCTGCCTAGTAGCAAATGATGAAAACAAACATGACCTCCCCAGCAGACGACGACTTAGGGAAATTTCTTGGTAAAAAATTCCCTCCTGCAGGGAACAATTCCCTCAAACATATGACTGCTGGAAACAAGATGGAGGACACAACAATATGGACGACATGATGTGATATGACATATGGCATTAGACGTAACATAATACATAAGACATAACATATGGCATAATACATAACATATGACATAAGATATAACATATAGCATAAGACATGACATAAGACATAATGCGACATGATATGACATAATGTGACATATGTTTCATGACATGTGACAAAATGGCTGCTGTGCACAATGGAAAGTAGGCTTAATCCACTCAGTCTTTCTTGTAACTGCGTGCTTCTCAAATGGGTGTTTATTCTTTTAAGAGCCGAGAAAGAACGTTCATCAGAAGCTGTAGAACACATTCTTGGAAGAGAACTCACATGAAGTGTACAGTACTATGAGCTAATTTTTCAAAGCAACATAGTCGAAGAGTTGACCAAAAATTGACGACAGTGTATGTAAAAGATGATCAGGAAAGTTTGTTTTGTATTTCTCGTATTTCTCACAGTATAGCAGGTAAAAAATTCCAGTTTATTAAAAGAAGTGAACCTTTGTGTTATCTCTGACAAAATATGATCAACTATTTGAAAATACAAATGACGATGACTGTCAATTTCTGTTTAATCCGAGCGAAGTGTCTTTGCCCTCTTTTGAGTAATTTTGTCACAGTATCACAGTATCTGTCTTGTGTACTGTTCTTTCTTGCCCTTGTGTTTTGAAATTAGGTCTGGTAATAGTGGTTTAGGTCTGCATTTCCTAACAATCTCTAATTTATCTGGAAGGTGAATAGCAAGAATGAGTGGGTGGGTATCCGCTTGTGCCGAACTCATACAAGAATGCCGGGTCTGAGGTGTGATCTTGGTACAAATCAACGGTTTCGATCTGGTACACAAATGAATCCGTGTCCATGTATGCCAGCTCCAGCTTACCGGCAAACCTCGGTTTCATCACATCATAATGCAACCGGTACATCAAAGTCTTCGAGACATCGAGTACTGCAAATCCAGCATAATTTGGTTTATCAAACAGTATATTTTTATGTTCCATTTTGATGAGAGAGAGGGAGTTTCATCGTCGATTGTACGATACTTGAACGTCGGTTTGGAGATAAGTATCTTGGCACATTTCACAACACATACAAGTTCCATTCGTTGACGCTTTCTCTTGTTCTTCATCAGTTTTCCGAATGTGGCATTGTTCATCAACTTAAAGAAGTCCTTTTCAAATTCATTTGCAGTCGTTTTGCATTTCTCTGTATTTAAATTATTATATGGTTTCAGCCATGGCATTTGGTTGAATTGTAGTACTCGAAGCACCTTCTTCAGCTAAAGTCCATGACAAATTGTCTTTCAAATTAATGTAGTGAATAACATAATTAGTTTTGTTGTGAAGTGTAGTCATGAGCTTGGTTTGTTTGGACCCGGGAGGGCGCTCATTCACCGGCATGAATGGTAGGTCCTTGTAGAGTGATGATGGGTACTCTACATCTACCTCCAATATGTAGCCCACATCACTATCATCAGGCACAGACATGATATCCACATCAGTGCCTGACCATTTAAAGTTAGAATATGGCAAGGGTAAAGACATGGCCCAGCTGTACAAGTTGTTTGCGTCTACACGTTGGAGGAAAGCCGGTGACTTGCTGGAATCAAATGTAGCAGGTAAATCTTTATTATTGGTCACACAGTGCCTCTTGACACACTGAGCTACCCCTCCCCGGATGCCAGCCTCGATAAACAAATGTATGTTGTAATCGGTGATCAGCTCGAGTTCCACTCTGGTCTTCTTGAGCATTGCGTCGAAAGAGAAACCAGGGGCACTGATGTACTGTACGCAATCAAGTCCATACATCTTCAAACATAGACCCCGGAAAGTCTTAAAAGTATCGCTCAGCTTGTTACAGTTGATTTTCTTCCAGATATTCTGGGCGTGTTGGTAGTCGCTAGTGGTGATGCTGCTCTTGGTGAGTCGATTGAAGAAAGCCTCCTGAGGTGGTAGTTGTGACTCCTCGAGTTTCCCCCACGAATCAACATAGTCGTAGGGGAACACTCCTTTCTGCATCACCAACTCGAGCTCATCTTGATTGAAGAATCTTGTAGTGTCTTTGAATTCTGAAGATGGCAGGTTCTGTACGAGTGTTGCGAGGCTGACAGACATAAATCTAAATGTATCGATGAATTGTAGTGTAAATTTACCATCCAGCATTTACTGAAGGTAATTAATTTCTCCTCCATGTGCGGGATTATAAAAATATCACAGGCATCATAACCTAACTGCTTGACTATAAAGTTCTTGTTTTAAGTTAGGTTATAGAAAATAACTGGCAATTTCTTGGGACGATGACGAAGCTTATTGCAGTTGTTGCATGCTGGTGCAATGTAGTTTCTGGTCAGGTGATTATGATCGTGGACTTTTCGATTTTTTGCAGTGAAGGCTTCAGTACAGTAGAAGCAGACATAGGCAAGAGTGTAGGTTGACTTCTAATCATGTGTCAGCTGTCTCATCAGTTCAGATACACTGTAAATATCTTTCACCTGGTTGCCGATTCTTACAATGTCATTCATGAAATGTTGTTCTCCATTTTGTCCTTAGTAAATTATAGGTGTTCTGTCCAGGCTTGATGTTTTGGCTGTAGGAATTAAATTATCATCAATCTTGATGTATATCCTGTAGCTGTATGGTTCGTGGTTCTGGTAATTATATGTAGAGGAAGTATCAGGTTTGGGCAGGCATGTCTGCACAGGCACCAACATAGCCTCAAAGTCTGTGTAAACGACTATTGGCACTTTATCACCATTATGATAATTAGCAAACTTGAGCACAGGAGGTTTGCTGTATCTGGCTGGGGCACCTCTACTCTCACTGGTGGATACTCGTTACAATACCTCCTGTGCTCGGCCAATGTCTCTTCGCCTGTCAGACCAGTTACATGTAGAACGTCATGGTACCACTTCAGGCATCTCTTGCAAATGTATACTTTGTGATAATGTGATGTAACTTGAGGTCGTACAGGACGTGAAAAGTTCTCGATGTGTGTGTAGTGAGAATTCTTATCTTCTGTCATCATCAATAGCAGGTCGAAGTGTTGGTTCTGTTCTTCTTTGGCGACTCTGATTGGAAACCCCTTTTCATCTTTGTCGAGAGTGTAGATGTTCACACTGACCCCTGGATTCTTCCTCTCGAACATAGTAATCTGTCTCAGGGGTGTGGGGAATTCGGGCCCATCAAAATTAAATTTCGACTGCAAGTCAGCATATCAGTTGTCGACTCACTGATGATCTTTTCCTTACACAAATCTGGTCAATATCGCCCACATAAAACATTAATAATTATCCTCGTTATGAGGGTTGATAATGGCTTCTCTAGCCTTAATGCTGGATGGCAAGTCAATATAGCTTGCTGCAGTCAGTGGCTCAAGTTTATTGATTCTCAGCTGTAGGCGTTTAACTGAGGTAAGGGTCCAGCCACTTCCCTTTCCCTGATAATCCACCTCCTCTTGACATATTTTGACGAAGCTAGCCTCCACTGCATCTTCAATATCGCTTGTATTGTAGAGTGGCACATTCTTTATCTTGAATGCCCGCTGATCACTTTCTTCATCGTGAGGCTCAGGCCTGCCAAAAACAAATTCAAGGAACATATTAAATTTAATGGCCCCTTGATCTTCGATTTCTGCCTCCAGTTGGCCGATGATGTTGTCCTTCGTTTCCTTTAGGTAGCTGCAGATGTTTGTTGCCTCACTGGCTGTATTTACGGCCACATAAGTCTTCATTATGTCTTTGAAGGCAGTCTCAGCCTGCACAACACCAAACTCGTTGACTGCACAAGTCCCTACGACTAATCGTCTTAGGGAACAGCCGCCAGCAGAAACCAGACGAGCTGGAGTGTTCCAGCTGGAGGCAGCTACATGCTGGTGCTTTGCTGGAGGTGGTACAGGTCCATTACATTTAGCAACGTGAGCTTTCAGTTTATCTGCTCTAGAAAACTGACGATCGCACTTGCTGCACTCCAGTGTCTTGCAGTCTGGGTTCATCCAGCAGCTGGTCTTGTGACGTCTTGCATGGAAGGTCTGAGCGAAATTCTTATTACAAAATTTGCATCTTGATGGTGCAGCCTGCTTCACTTTACCAATGCAAACTTCTATATGCCTACCTAATTTATCAGTACGAGCAAAATACTTCCCGCACTTGTCACAAACATAATTTAATTCCCTGAAGGGATTAAGTTTGCAATTGTCCTTGTGGCGTAAACCGTTTCTGCGATCGTTAAACACCCTGTTACAAAACCCACACTGCAATATTGGCAGCGACATTGTACTCACCAGAGTTGAAGATGTTGAAGGAAGTGAAGAGAAAGAAGAAGATTCAACGTTTAAAACCTTGCCATTCATGGTTATGTTTTGAAAAAAACAAATCACCTATAGCGAGAGAACACAGACGATGTGTAGCCAACAAGCAGTGAACAAAGACTGAGGATGATTCAGGTAGCTTGATGCCTCTTATTACCTCAGTAGGAGATGGTGGCGAGCAAGTGCAAGTTCAGTCTTGTCAAGTTTCGTGTCGTCAGAGAGCACAATCATGGTGACCGAAGTGCTGCGACATGAGCAAGTTTCGTGTCGTCATCTAGTCGTGTCGTCATCCAGGCTCGGCTCCCACCCCGATGACTCGTCCGACAGGTTCGTATGCGCGCTCGGAGCTGGAGCCACAAGTCGCGACTGAAGCTGCGCGAGTGTCGTCATCCACTAGCCACCCCCAGCAAGGAAGTTTATGTACACAGGCGATATCTCTCGCAGTCAAACTAGCTCGTTGAAATTATAATACTACTATTAGCATACTATCGGTCAATATATGCTGAGTCGGGCACATACTTACACTTTTGAGCTGTAACAAGTAGTAGTATTGTATTTTTAAATATTAATACATACGACTTACTAATTTCATGTCTGTAGGCATTTTTTGTTTTCAGTATACTTCCGAATTATACATAATTTTTTAAACACTATTTATATTTACCATTATCTTGTATTATATGACCATACATTTGAGCTTTAACAAGAAGTAAATTCTGAAACTAAATATTTATGAATGAATAATTTCATGACAGTAGGTGGCTATATACTTGTTTAGTTGTCAGCAAATTTTAAAGTATGTTTTCACATTCATTTTAATTATATTTATGTTTGTCATTATCTTGCTTTAAGTGACAACTCGGCATACTATTGACTAATGCATTCCAGTAGGCTACTATATTTTTTGTTTAGCTGTCAGCATACTTGTATATTTTAAATGCTATTTATGTGCATTATGTGGCAACATTGAATTTATTTGAGCTGTAGCAAGTAGTAGCAGTAGATTCTGATATTTAAAATATAGTTTGTGAATGAATAACTTTATACTGGTGAGCTGCTATATTTTGTTTAGTTTTCAGAAATTTTAGCACTATTTATATAGCAGTTAAAACACATCCTACAATCAGTTTACCTATAGCACTATTAAATATTTAGCCATCTGACTATTATTTGATTCCTTCTCATTTGACCAGCATTTTAATTTTTACATGATCCACTAACACACATGCATTTTAAGATCTTGTCTTCAACCCTACAGCTGCAATTACATAAAGGTACATCTCAAATGAAAGATTTAATTTTCCACAAATCATATATTTATTTTGCATAAAAATCATAATTATTCAATTTCAGCTCTCCTACACAATCATACATTTTTATTTTGCAATGAGTCAAATACTTTTCCCAATATTGTAAAAGCTTGTAGTACACAGATAAAGATCAGTGGGATATTTTGCTGATGGGAAACTCGATCGGGCTGCATCTTCTACCAAATCAGGAGAAGACGAACTGCATTTTCTCTTCTTTGAAGGACCAGGTTAAGATGTCTTACATTTCCCTTTTTTGTTGGAAACATCACCTTAAGTGATGACTGCATGAACAGTAGTACTCTGCAACTGGATCGTAGTGCAGTCTGATACATGCAGCGAAATCTCGTCACAGTGGTTGATTGCAAAGACGATCCCGTCGGTCTCGGAGCAGGGCAACTTCGTCTCTTCATGCATGTAGTAGACAGCACACTGACCATACATTGTGATGTCAATAATCTCTTGACATGGCTCGTTAAATGCCGGTTCATGGGACAACAAAGTGTGGTATACACCATCGCACTCTTCACTGTACCTACACAACAGTCCACGAGACCAGTAAGAATACGTCACTTTGCTTAGGCCAGGCACAACACTCACATAATGATTAGCTGGACGGAAGGTTTCCTTGTTGACATGCCAGCGGTTCACTGCAAACTGTAAGCTGCTCAGACCTCTCATGGTGTAGACTGGTTGTGATGATGTCACCTCAGGATCTCTGCAAGTAGTGACACAATGCGAGCAATGACATTCCAGAAGGCTTCCAGACATTAACATTTGCTGCGACAAATAATTTCTCCTTCCACAGTAGCACATATAGGATCAGGTTCCTCCTCCTTCATGACTGCACGTAAATTAAAGTTCTTATATCAATTTATATAGTTTGTCAGAAAGATGTTGCCGAATACACTTCACGCGTCAGCGGCGAGCACATTGTGATCCAAGTTGTCTTGCCTCGTTTCATGATGGTAGTACGAAAATCTCCGTTGCAGTATTCTGTCCATCGAGTTATTTCACCATCAGGTCTGAACAGCTCATAGCTGATACTCTGATCAAACCATTTTTGTTGCAGCTGTTCTTCATTTGCTTGAGTGATGAGCGAACTTGTAGATACAGGCAGTTTGGTATCTGGGAGTAGGTGATGGACGGCACATGTTTCAAAATTGCAAGGCACTGGAATTAATCACGTATGATCTTCTTCATTACACAGTATCCAGTGTTCGATTCCGTTACAGGCTTCCACTTGTTCGAAGAGTCTGGATGAGTTGTAACTTACTGTGAGTTGTCTTACACCAACGTGCACGGTCAGTGCAGGCGGTCTGAAACTCACTTTGCAGTAGCCGATGGTCACATCCCCATACTTGCTGCTGTTTGCTGGATTGAATAAGACAGACATGACAGGAGGCTGTCTTCGCAGCTGCTGATGCACGACTGAACACTTCTTACTCAATTTGTCTAGCAAAATCCCTACCAGCACACAGACATCCTGAGGACGTCCTAGGGAAGTTTATTTCAAGTCCTTTTTATGTAGGAAACGTTCATGGAAAAGTACTACCTACAGACATCCCTAGGATGTCTGGCAAACACATCCCTGGGACATCCCTAGGAGCTCCCTGGGATTTGTAATAAACACATCTCTGGGACATCCCTAGGAGATCCCTGGGAGCTGTATTAAACACATCCCTGGGACATCCCTAGTAGCTCCCTAGGACCTGTATTAAACACATCCCTGGGACATCCCTAGGAGGTCCCTGGGACCTGTATTAAATGCATCCCTGGGACTTACCCAGCAGCTCCTTTCAGCAGCAAAAGTAAAAGTTTAGTATTCAACACAAAAGAAAACAAATGTATTTGTTTTGGTGATATGTAAACTTAGTATTTAGCACACAGTCAAATACACATAATTGTTAATGTAGCCTCTTAAAATCTTTTGAATAAACAATTCGTCTGTAATAACATTTTTTAATGCTTCAACTTCCAAAAGTCTACCAGTGATAATAAAATATGTATGTCGAAATTAATTCATTTACCAATTTCTTAAGGCATATATAAATGTTATGAATTATCTACTAAATTAATTGCAACAAACCTAATGTATATTTAAATAATATCGTGAGCTATCTAGTGGTCATAT
This sequence comes from Medauroidea extradentata, assembly GCA_003012365.1. Classification (NCBI taxonomy): domain Eukaryota; kingdom Metazoa; phylum Arthropoda; class Insecta; order Phasmatodea; family Phasmatidae; genus Medauroidea; species Medauroidea extradentata. The sequence goes on along the minus strand of PNEQ01038492.1, from coordinate 12,979 downwards.
TAGGAACTTGCCTAGAAATCCACTACGTCCGTGGGAGCTCCTGCTCGGATATCCCAGAGAGCTCCTGCTCGGATATCCCAGGGAGCTCCTGCTCGGATATCCCAGGGAGCACCTGCTCGGACATCCCAGGGAGCTCCTGCTCGGACATCCCAGGGAGCTCCTGCTCGGACATCCCAGATAACTCCTGCTCGGACATCCCAGGGAGTTCCTCAGAGGAGCTCCGTGAGAGCTCCCTGCAAGGACATCCCTGGGAGCTCCCCAGATGAGAAATTTAGGATGACCCAAATTCTTCTTCCAATGAGCTTCCTGGAATGTGATGTACTTTCCGAGGAGGTACTTGGGACATCCTAGGGACATTGTTTTTCGGAGCTCTCGGACATCCGAAATATCCATCCCTAGGACATCCCGAGAATCGCATGTACCCGGAGATCCTCAAAGGATGTCCCTAGGACATCCTGGGGACTTGCTGTACTGGTAGGGATGTTGATAATGCGAAGTCTTGCCATTCCCTATCGGCTTTGTTCCACCATATGCCACGTACACTGCCGGGAACTCATTGAGATTCTTCATTTCGTCCTCGCTGATGAGCTGCATGTACCTCTTTGGAAGATGAATTTTGAATTCTTCATTTAATATACAGGTGATGCTCTTTCCATTAGTTGTGTTGACTAGCTGCAAATTGGTTGTGTGGTACTTCTTGCCAACATCCACATCCTGGAGCTTCTAGTACTGCATGTCCTGGTTCAAGTTCTCGAAGAGTGCAAGCATAGTGACTGGTGACGAGTAACTGCTATAACCTAGCTGTCTGCCCCTCTCTTTATACGGCCGGAACTTTGACGTCATCATTTGCTTCGAAGCACCAGTTTCGTATCGCCAACACATTCTAGCAAGGGCAGGTCCAGCCCTGCTTGTATGAGTCACAGGAGTGCGGCTCGTCTGCAGTCTTCAACATTTGTAGATACGGACATCCATACGTAGTTTGACAACGATATTTTTTTTTATTTTCATTGCAGTAAAAGCTCAACCTCCACTTCTGTTCTGGACCAGCAACGAACACAATGTCATCATTCAGTATTTCGCGAGCAAATTATTAATTTCTTCATAATCCTCGTCTCCATCTTCCCAGTGCAGGCAGTGGAAATATTTTGTAAGCCATCTGTTTGTCCTTTTGCTTCTTAGGTCGAGCATGTAGCATGGAAACGGAGGTCTGAATTTGCAGCATTTTGTACTGCTGTCATAGTAGACGATGCAAATTTCCTAAACGATGAACCCCAGTGGAGATGTGAAGCCCTGTACGTTTGCAAACTTGTCGCTAGAAAAGCATGAACTGAACTGAGCTTAGGTAAGTATTTTCACCACTTTATCTCGTGCATTGTATGTTGCCAAGCGGTCGTGAATTATGAAAGAGTAGGCTTGTGTGTTGGCCAGTATGTTCTCTGCAGCAGTCATTTCAAATCGACAGTCTATTACACCTGTGTTTATACGATCGTCTTGTTTGCTCACATTGAACACTAGAAGCGGTGCACTGTTCATAAAATCGTCTGGTTCGAGTGTTGTCGATGCTTCATGTCCGTAATATGATTTTTGGAAATCTGCAAACATTTCATATGCCAGCATGAATGAGTCACTAGTGAAACTTGTGTTTAGGTCGACATATGGAACATTTTCAGAGTTCAAAAACACTTTCGCGTTCTTTATCTTGATGTGATCGAACTGTGAGCGGTAAGCAATTATTGAATTCTGTCGTCATGTCTGGAATGCCAGAATTATGTAGCATGGTTTTTCAGCTGGAAATCTTGATTTTACATTCCAGTACACAGTTTGAGATTGTGTCAGGCTCGGATATGTTTCCAAACTCCAAGAGCGGAAAGCCACATCGATATTCTTTCCTTTGTCGACAAACTTTAGTAGTTTGATTCTCTCTTCCATTTTTATCTGGACATGTGGTAGAAGACAATCTGTCGATTGCAACGAGAGTGTCACTGCCTCTGGATTTTCTGCGGTGTCCAGCAAACCATTTAGTTTGTGTGTTGGCTAAAAGTATGACCAACTCTTGTTTCGAATTGACCATTATATGCTTGTAATAGATCGCAGGCTCTCGCGGCCGTTGTCTGCATTTTCTTGGCTTGTGGGTGTGAGCCGTGTCTGGAGATTGTCGTACGACGTTTCGGCAGTCGTTGCAGCTGCCATCATCAGGTAGTCGGAGTCGGAGACCAACTAGCAGATGCAAGAGTTGCATGTCCTTATATACCCTGGTGTCTGGGTGGCTGCTTCCTGGTTGGCTGGGCCTGTCGGCCAATCACAGGCCTGCTTGCACTTGATTGGCCGAGGTGGTTAGCCAATCCTGGCTTTTCTCCTGGTGCACCTTCTGATTGGCTGGGTACTTGGGCCAATTGTGTGCTGACTCGTACCTGGTTGGCTGGGTTAGCTGGCCAATCCTGGTGAGTCTGTCGTGACTGCCCTCTGGTAGCTTGATTTCGCACCTTCCACAAATAAATGTGACCATATTTTGCTTATCTGATATACATCTTCCCTGTTGATGTTGTTAGGGTGTTTTATTATCTCTATTGCTTCTCTCACGGTTCTCTGACAATAATTACTGATGTTGGTTATTGTGGAGAACTTGTCAAAATCGATGCTGTGTTTCGTTTCCGTGGAGTGTTCTGCTATTGCTGACTGCTGGTTTTCGTATTTGTATGCTCTGGTGTGTTATTTAATTCTTGTTGTGATTTTTCTGCCTATTTGCCCTATGTGCACTTTCCCACACGAGCAAGGAGCTTTGTATATTCCTGCCTGTTCTTCGGCTGGTGTTTTATCTTTTGCCGGTTCCAGGATGCCTTCTATCTTGTTGATTGGTTTCGAGATGGTATGTGTATCGTTCTTCTTCAAAAGCCGGACCAGTCGTTCGGTTGTGCCTTTCATGTAAGGCAGGACTGCTATGTTTTTCAGCTTTTCTTTCTCGGATTTCCTGGGTCGGCTTCGGTTGCTCTGCTGTATTTCACGGCATGAGTAACCGTTTGCTTTTAGAGCTGCAGTGAGGTGTTTCAATTCTGCTTCCAGGTGCTGTTCTTCACATATAATTTTAGCTCTGTGGGTTAGTGTGTAGATATGACATTTCTTTTCTGCGAGGGATGATTATTAGAATCTGCTTTGAGATATCTGTCAGTGTGGGTGGGCTTCCTGAAGACTTTGTGGCCCAAGGTAGAATAATGCTTCTTGTACACCAGGATATCTAAGAAAGGTAACTGGTCATCCATTTCTGTTTCCATGGTGAACTATATGCTGGAGTGGATGCTGTAAAGGTGGTCCAAGAATTGCTGTAGTCTCCCCTCTCCATGGCTCGAGATTACAAATGTGTCATCCACGAATCTAAACCAGTGAGTAGGTTCGTAAGGGCTGGAGTTTATTGCCCTCTCTTCGAATTTGGCCATGAAGACATTTGCCAATAATGGAGAATGAGGCGAGCTCATTGCAGTGCCTTCTTTTTGGATGTACACCTTTCCCTGGTTTGTGAAGAAAGTTGCGGTGACACAGTGCTCGACAAGCTTCACGAGTTCTTTGCTGAAGCTGTCTTTTCCCAGTTGTTCAAGTAGGGTGTGTAGAGCTTCATTAACTGGTACTCTGGTGAATAAGGAGACAACATCAAAACTCACCAATATATATTCAGGTTTTAACGAGATTTTCTTCAAGATTTCCACAAAGTGAGAAAAGTTTTGAATATGAGAGGCAGGTGTGGGTATGGCTGGTTGTGAGAGGTTATTGAGGTGTTTTGCGAGGAGGTGGGTCTGTAAGCCAATCGTGCTGACTATTGGTCGAAGAGGAACATTCAGCTTCTGGATTTTCGGAAGGCCATAAATGGTAGGCGTCCTAGGAGCCTTGACTAGGCATTTCTTGGTCTCATTATCGATGGATGACTCGGCTATGAGCCTCTTGGTTGATGCCTCTACTTTATTTAGAGGGTAACGACCGACTTGCGATTAAACAGCATCAGACAGAATTTCTGAGACCTTGGCTTCATAGTCATAGGCGTTCATTACGACTGTCGCATTGCCTTTGTCTGCCTTCAGGATCTTCTCTTCTTTGTTGCAATGTAATACACTCATCGCTTGCTTTTCCTCTCTGTTGATGTTGGGTGGAGGAGGTTTGGCCTTTCTCAAAATTCTGTCTGTCTCTACTCGGATCTCATCGGCTGCTGTTGCAGGTAGATGTCACAGACATGACTGATGCACTGGAATTAAAAATGTTCTAATTTATAAATCACTCGCTAAGAAGCAAAGACACAGGTGACCGCAATTCCACTGACTAGGTGACTGCTCATTAAAGTAATTGTAGCTCAGATCTGCATTGTGAAAATATTTGCACACTTCCATCGGTGGACAAAGTTTTCCAAAACTGTCATAGTACTCGACAATGTTTCCAGATTTCCAATAAGCAACCCAGTGTGTACCAGGTCCTGTGCTATTGTCCAAATTTATGATTGCATATTCATTAAGTTTTGATTGCATGGTAGGTCATCATGCATGTACACTCCTCTGAAATCTGATATTTGTAAATTTTAGCACATTTTTTCAGATCCAAACTTGTAAGAGGTCGGTTAGGTAACCTGCTTAAGATAGCTTCTTTCCTTTCCTTTTTTTTTCGACAGCCACCTCCTGTAGGGTATGGTCTTAGGTAAAGTCCTTTGCTGTTTTTTATCCAAGTGCGATAGCTACTATTTGTTTGTTGTGGCGTTGAAGTTCTTGTAACTGCTTGCCTTGGGTTTTCGATGTATTCGCTGCTCGAGTTACGTCACTGACTCTGCCAATTAGACCACCCAGTACTGCCAAGCCAGGCAGGAGAAATGGTAAAAAACCTCCTTGTTTCTTGGTTGCTTTCTTTCCAGTCTTCTTTTTCCTCTGGTAGAACTACATGCCTATTCCAAGCTTGACTTTAGTCTTCATGATCTTTGATACGCTCCAAGCAGCTATTCGCTCACCAAATTTTGACCCTTTAGATTTGGCAATCTTCTTTGCTCTGTCTTCAAGAACAGTTTCGGCAGCATGTCTCTCTTCCAATTTGTTGCTTGTAGAGTAGACTATATCGTGTTCCTTACACACCTCATGCAATTTATTGACTCCAATGTCACCACCTGCCAATCGTTTAGCAAGCTTAGTTCCAGGACTACAAAATCTGTATCCTGGGATATGTGCTTCAAATGGCCGGTTATTTATAAGTGTGTTCACAAGACCACTACCACTTTTGATCTTACTCCTACGAGGCATCGCACAACACTATTTAGCGAATCTATAAGTAACTCTCTTTTATAGGTTTCGCCGTCAGTAACATGGAGATCATCAAGCAAGATGTTTGTCTGCCGATACGCATTACTGTCGACGACGAAGCTACATCTCACGAATCAAGGCATGGAACTCTGCTTCCAAATAATGTGCATTGCATCATAACAGGTCCTTCAAATTGTGGCAAAACATGCATGCTTCTGAGCTTGCTGGAGGAACCAAGTGGTCTTAGGTTCGAGAATGTTTGTCTATACTCGTAATCGCTATAACAGCCCAAGTACATGCGACTAGCAAAAATTCTACATGAAGAAGGTCGAAAGTATATTCCGTTCAGCAACAATGAATCAGTTGTGTCTCCTGGCGAAGCACTGACAAATTCTGTGATTGTCTTCAACGATGTAGCCTGTGGAAACAATCTTGCATTCAGGAATATTTTTGCATTGGAAGACATGTGGCGGTAGATTCTTTCTACCTTTGCCAGAACATATTCCCACATACCTAAACAGTTACTATGCAACAATGCCAACATGCTGGTTTTGTTTTGTATGGATGACCTGAACTTGCAGCACATTTACTCCGATCATTTTAATACTGACATGGCTTTTGATACATTTAAATATGTGTGTGCATGTTGCTGGAGCAATCCACATGGGTTCCTTGTAATAGCTAAAGACTTTCCTCTACTTAAAGGAAGGTACAGACGTAGTTTTTATCAGTTCATAATCATACATCAGTGAGAGATGAGCTATGCAATCTCCAAATTCGGCCACAATGGTCTGAAATGCAAAATTGAAAGTTGTTTCGTGTCTACAATTGATGGTAACTGCAGTGCTAAAGGCAAATGACTTAAGAATGTGGGTACTCATAGAGAAGATGGAGATGTAGTTAACAAAGTACATATTCAGATGATTAATGGTGATGTAATTAGTCTAATACAAATATGCTGGATAGAACAAGTAATGATATTGCAAGTATGATAAACGACATGGATGTTAAACCCCACACTATTCCTGCTGATGTGGAAAATTCGCTGGACAGGAAATATCGTGCAATGGAAGAGTTAGTAAATGAAACTGCTGGTGCAGACAAAGTCCTGGATGAGGTTATACCATACCTTATTAAACTTGATGCTTCAATTAAATATATCGAAAGCATGCTATCATCGGCTTATAATCTACCTCCAGTCATTGTTTTAGATGGGAAGATTAAACCAAACTCTAGACTACCACCTAAAAAGATTATATAAACCAAGAACAAAAACGATTTTGCAAGCAGTACAATGTCTGACACAGTTGGCGACTTGCATGCTGTGATTAAAAACATTCGTGAAAAATATCTGATTGCCGAACGTGCCAAAATGGAATGTGATATGGTTAATGAGGAAGCCTTCAAGCCAATCACCGAGAGACTCGACAGATTGCGACCTACACCACCACTACCACTTGCATTGGTGAAGACCGAACCTGGAATTCAGCCCAAGAAGCAATTAGTTGACGATGATGATTGGAAACAGTCGAAAGGCTCAACTACAATGAACAAATATTTAGCTTCATGTAAACCGACATTTAATGATAGGACAGACAAAATAAAAAGTGGTATCTAGGCAACAGAAAAATTTTTTCCTACCCAACAACAGCATACAAGTGGAAAATGTAGTGATACAGCCAGATGCGGGACTTGCTCAACAACTGTTTGAAAAGAACACTACCAGATATTCACACAGTGATTTAAACAGTACAAGCAGTTGCTGAAACTTACCAGTGCTCACTTGAAGAATAACGACCCTGCCAGCAACGAATATAAGGCTGAGACACATTCTAAATTTGACATTATTGCACAGTTGTTTCCCAGTGGTGTAGGTTCTGGTCTCGATCTACACAAGAAGAGAGAAGATCGACGACAACTAGAATATGTTTACTGGAATGATGTTAATGAAATTGTCAGCAGATTGAGATTGCTAATTGCATCATAAGAAGCAGGGAATAATTCCCATGTAAATGAAATATCCAGCATCATAGAAGAATTACGTGAAGATTGTTACATAGAATGAGCCGTGCTGATATTGCTGGTGAGCTGCACAAGCCTGCAAGGAGAATCTATTCACGATGTAAAGTACTGGTGATTGGTTTGAAGGACCTGTATCAAGCAGACTTGGTTGAAATGATTCCTTACACTCGCAAGAATAAAGGATTCAAATGCCTGCTGACTGTAATCGACTGCTACAGCAAATTCACATGGGCTCTACCTGTCAAAACTAAAAATGCAAACGATGTAACAAATGCTATAAATATTGTTTTGCAAGATGGAGGTGCACCCAAGATCCTTCATATGGACCTCGGAAGAGAAGTCTACAATCCAGCATTTCGAACATTTATGTCAAAACATAAAATAAACCACTACTCTATACATAAAGTTACGAAGGCTAGCATTGTAGACAGATTCAACCGCACCTTGAAAAATGAAACGTGGAACAAAATTTCGTCACAAGGAAGTTATAAGTGGATGGATATACTGGACAAGATTTTGTCGAATTACAACCACAGAGTACATCAGACCACGAAAATGAGACCAGCAGATGTCAAGGATAATTCATTGCTGCAATCTGTCTACAGAGATGAGAAGAAACGGGACACGCACAAACCAAATGCTAGAGTTGGAGACTACGTTCGAATATCAAAGCAAAAAGGACAATTTGTTAAAGGATACACACCAAACTGGAGCATTGCAATATACAATATCATCAAGATTCGTCAGTACGAACCAAGGACTTATTTTCTCGACGAAATGGATGGTATACCTATCCGAGGAGGAGTCTGCACAGAAGAAATTCAAGTTACATAGTTTCCAAACAAGTATTTGATCGAGAAGGTTTTGCAGTGCAAAGGTAACATGTTTGTGCAGTGGCTTGGATTTGATGCCTCACATGATAGTTGGATATCAATGTCAAGCATTACAGACTAGTGAAAGAATAAATTTTTTTTCTAAAATAAACTCATCTTGTAAGCAAGGCTGGCCCCGAGCCCGACACTAGTGTATGGTTACTCAGCGCAGTACGTGTAGAAACCTGCACAGCCAGCCCTGTGACGTGAGTTGTTTGTTGCGACATCCACAGCACACCTCGTTAGCCCAGCTGGTCACCCGGGCTGACGCCGTGTGCTCGCCACGACCTGCACAGCGTACGTGCATCAGGTGGGCACCATGTGACCCTACCTGCGCACCACGGCAGGCCAGCCTTTAGATTATCCTGAGATGTCGAGCGGGTCGGTCACGTTCTGTGCCTCTATGGTACTACCTGTGTATTTTCAATAGGTGTAAGAACAACAATAAAATTTCATTTACAATTATTTGTGTTATTTGAATAGAAATTTGGCGTCAAATTTTTTTTTCATTTTGATGTTATTGAGTGAGTGAGAGAGATTTTGGTCAGCGGTTAACTTATAGAACTTTAGCGCGTGTGAGTATGGTGAAACATCGGAATGGAAGGGCTGGGGAAACGGGAGATGTCCAAGAAAAGTTTACCTTTATGAATAGACATGTCACAATTTATACCAAGTCCAAATATGACCATACTTTTCAATATAAATGATTAAGTTATCATTGCCTGCCGATGTCAATAATTGCAAAAATTTATTTGGGACCACATTAAAAACTTTGAATGTAGTTATAAATACGTTAACTTATAAAATTTTACAAAATGTGTATAAGATTCTCAACAGCGATACGATTTGGCAACACTTTTGGAAAGAAAAGCTTAAGAACCTATGAATTACTAACAAAGACCACGCAGTTAAAAAAAATGATACAGAAGATGCTCCATTGCTCGTTTAAAATATTACCATTAGTTTGTTACTGACAGGACAAGCTTTAAAAATTGATGGAATCTTAGTGGTCTAGGGGCTAGTGGGTTAATCTCTTATCAGTATCATTCCGGTTAGATACCTGGATAATTCTGACATATTTTTGCATGTGGGAATTATGCTTGGACGATGCATTCAATTGACGAGTTTTCACGGCGATACTCTGTTTCTCCCGCCCTTCGTTCCACATGATACTCCAGAATAACTTTTGTTTTACATTTCATCGACTCTAGAAACTGGGTATAGGTTCTGTGTTTCGTACTGTAGCTCTTTACGTTTATCAGTAAAATTAATGTTAAATCACCTGATTCTGTCCAATGTTCAGTTGGTACCAAGGCCACAGATAACTAGCAATCTAGACAGTGCTTGCTGCTACTAACATTATCGCTCAGGATTTTGGTGAGGGGGGATAATGTTTTGTTAGCTCACTTTCTTTATTTTTACAGTCATATTGATTACCCTTAGTTTATACTGCCACTGACAGACAAAAGCATCTTGCAGTAGTAATCTGTTTCTGCTCGCCATCTCGATCATGTAGGCCCTATCTGGTATCTGGCTGTGGCTCAAAGAGTAAAATAGAAGTATTTACTTCCTCGGTTATTTTACTATTCATCTTGGGACGGCGGTGGTGAAGCAGTCATATTGCTAGATTCCCACAGTCAGTCCAGGTTTGATTCCAGATCATATTAATCAGAAATGTCGGTAATGGGAATCGTGCTGAACGATGTAGTTGGTCGGTAGCTTTTCTCGGAGAGCTCCAGTTTCCCACACCCTTACATTCTTGCGCTGATCCATATTCACATCATTAATCATCATTGGCTAATACCATAGCTTACGAGTCGTCAAAATCTCTTCATTTCCCACCACGGTGATCCAAATCAAGGTTCGATTCCCAGCGAATGAACCTCGATTTTTCGCGTGTGGGAACCATGCCGAGCGATGACACTGGTCGGCGGATTTTCTCGAAGAACTTCAATTTCTCAAATGCTTACTTGCCGGTACTGCTCTAAAGTCACATAATTCATTATCATTGGTTCTAAAAAATTAGCTGTTGCAGCCACCAACATTTTCTCATCTGCTATGTAAATGTCTTACCAGATTAAAAATCAAGAATAACATTTGTTACGCAATTGACGAGGTTTTTGAATGGACAAGCTCAAAATAATAATTATTAATGTCACTGAATACAGCTATTACATTCTGTGAGACAGTTCAATAAGTACGCCTACAATTTCTTAACATACATAATTTCAGTAAACTGTCTTATTTCAAACTTTTTGCAGCACAAACTCAAACTACCTTCTTCCTTACAGACTTATTCTTTGCAGATAGAGAAGGGTGTTTGATAGACTAATTTTTCTTATTGTTTTTTTCCAGAACGTATTTTCCGCGGAGAAACTTCGCACGGACTGAGTGGGCACAGGCATGCGTGTTGAGTGCTCGCTGCATATATGGCAACCCTGTGCGGGCTGACTCGTCTCCGTCTAACTACACACGAGTGTCTGCCACACAGCTTCCGAGTCACGCCGGTCGCAATGATCTCGACAATTTTTTCTTTCACTCACAGTTTACATATGTACCCTCGTGGATTTTTCTGGTGTATTTTCCTTGATAAAACGAGAAGTTTTAACGAATATTACTTACGTCTAATAGCATGTTATTTTGAGGTTCTTATAATTTTAAAAATAAGGAAAAAATAGTTTGCCTTCAAAAAACAAAATTTTACCTCTGTAGCCAGAATCGTATTGTAAGTCTCTCGAATTTGCCGTTTATTTCACATTTATATCTTACTTAGCCTGCGTTTGCTACAAATCCACTTTCACCCTATCTTTAATGCTTGTGTCCGGGACAGCCTTAAATGTCTCGAACGAGCAAAATAAATTTAACCAGAGGCCACTTAAAATTAAAATCCCACTGTACGATCAAATTAAAAAAAAACACAGTGTTTGCATTCATGACTTAAGTTTGTCCTAATTATAAATAAATCAGAATACTAGACATAATTTAGTGTTCGTCAGAGCAACTTTAGGTATACTTTTTTTAAACCGAACGATATTGTGCTGTACAAGACGAAATAACTTTAATAAATTAATGTTATAAATCGAAATCTTACAGATTTTGTAGCCAACTTAAAATAATACAATGTAGGTATCAGTCATCTTGTAAAATGTATGTGAGTTTATAGGTGTATAAGTGTAAATAAAGTCTATGTAAATTAGAATGTATGCAACATAGCGTATCACAATAAGCGTAAGGTTTTATAAGCATTTATTTAATTTACTGTAAGCACAGGCTTTTACGAAGTTTGTTTTTACTGGAAACAAATTACTTTTTAAATTGAAATCTTCAGTTCAGTTCCAAACATCTAAATGTAACACTAAGCACATTCTTATTCGTAACACGATGTTTCAAAGGAGCTTACATTACGACTTTGGTTTTATGTACACGAAAAAAACAATAGCCAAAGTTCTTACTGTGGGATTTATTTATTCAGCATAAAAGTTGCTATGAGCCATACTGACTAATTAATAGGATCTACACAAATATTGCAACGTACAAAATCAATACTGTACAAAGGACAAAATGTTCGCTGTGGGTATATATATATATATATATATATATAGAGAGAGAGAGAGAGAGAGAGAGAGAAAACTGGTTTCCAATATTCATCTAAAGGTTTATCATAGTCACTGTAGTGAAATAAAACTTGATTAGGATCAATACAGTAGATGCGGTGCAATTTGTCGGTGGTAGAAACAGTAGATAATCTTTCTCTAACCTTGCCACAGAAATCATCTTGACTTTGCTTTTGGTGCAGATCAGTTAAGAGTTGTTTCATTCGGGGACTGATTTTTAGCGTAGTGGGAGTAGCTCTTAGAACTTGAAATTCTCTAGTGTTCTGTGGAGATTTCAGATGAGTTGGCTCCTCGTCTGGTATGCGGCTCAAATAATCGGCTGCTTCATTGTCACTACCCTTAATGTAGGTGATGTCAATGTCGTATCCCTGTAGAAATAGTTGCCATCTAGTTAGTCTGTCTCCAAAAGCTCAGCCGGTCTTCAAGCAAGTGAGAGCCTGATGATCAGTTAGGAGTTTGATCTTCTCACCTAGTAATAAATCACGAAACTTCTGTAGCGACCAAACAATTGCCAGAGCCTCTTTCTCGGTTACCGTGTAGTTGCATTCAGCTGTCTTGAGTGTACGACTGGCCATGGCGACTGTTTTCTCCATACCTGAATCGTCGAGTTGTGCTAACTTGCATCCTAGTGCATAAGACAAAGCATCAGTATATAACAGGAACTCTCGACCTTGAACAGGATGATATACTACATGGTTCTTAAGAAAAATAGCTGTCAGCTGCTATATCGCTGTTTGATGATCAGTCGTCCACTTCCAGATCTTGCCCTTTTTCAATAAATCAAATAATGGGAATGCTAGGGTTGCAATCTGCTCTGAGTAGTTCCGGTAGAAGCCTATAACACCTAGAAAAGCTCTCAGCTGTTTCTGTTTCTGCGGGGTCGGAAAATCTATTATTGCTTGTAACTTGTCGGGAGACAAGTTTTTATTCCTTCTGGAGTCAAAATATGTCCAAGGAATGGCACTTCCTTACAAAAAAAGAGTGACTTTCTAATTTTTATAGTCATCCCTGCAGTAGGGGGAGCATGTATGTTTTGACGCAACAGGGAGCAAAACCGGCCTAACCTGCATTTGAATAACCTTGCAGCCCCCTCCCCTTGGTGGAGCAAGGCCTCTGATTGGCCAAGACGTTGTCTAGGGGGGCGTGTCCTGAGCTGTGATTGGTTGTAGGGGTCTTTTGGTACGAATAGTACCTAAGTGCCATGAGGTCT
>PNEQ01038491.1:9686-104697 GCA_003012365.1 Medauroidea extradentata | reverse complement strand
TAGTGCCCCACGAAGCATCTCGGGATCACATTAGACATATGCTGACGCCGAAAAACGTGTATAAACGTATTTAAGAAGTTACGGAAGTTAAGTTTACGGTTACGTTACGTTTATGCCAACATGAAACCACAATTCTGCACAACAAACAAATTTAGAAAAAGAAAGGGATAGGGTGGGTAGGCCAAGTACCTTACAGTACTCAATGACTCATTCTACCATGTTTCTTACCTGAGCGGTGTTGGACCTTGTACATGTACTCACTCAATTGTAAGGACTATCTGATCAGCCTACCACTTGGATCCTTTAAACCTATCATGCATTTTAGCGCAGCATGGTTGGTAATGGTAGTAAATACTTTTTCTATAAGATAGCTGGGAAAATGCTTTACACTCCAAAATACTATAAGAAGTTCCTTTTCTGTCATGTAATAGTTCCGTTCTGCCTTGTTCAGTTGCCTTGAAGCATATACATTTAGATGATCTTCACCATTCACAACTTGTGAAAGGATACTACCAATGGCAAATTGGCTATCATCTGTGGCTAACAGAAATAGTTTACTGAAATCTGGATATGTGAGAACTGGTGACAAAGTAGGTGCTTTCTTTAATTATATAAATGACTACTCATGAAATGAGGTCGACTCAAATTTCACTCCCTTCTTCAATAGACTAGACAGATGCTTTGCTGTGATGGCATAGCCATCAATAAAAACTTGATATTAATTACAAGAACCAAGAAAACTTTGTAGTTCTTTTACACATGTGGAGGTCGGATAACACTGTACTGCATCAGTCAGTTTCGAATCTGGACGTACACCTGAGGAACTTATTACATGACCATGATAGTTGACTTCACTAACAGCAAAACGACATTTCTTAATTGATAATGACAAATTTGCCTTGTCCAGTCGGTCAAAGACTGAACTGAGTCGTTCCAGATGCGGTTCCATATCTCTAAGTATAATGACTTCATCAGTGTTCACCATGCATTGTTTAGGGGTCAAACCACGAAGCACACTGTCCATAAGTTTCTGAAATGTTGCTGAGCCATTAATTAGATCATATGGCAAACGAACATACTGTTATACACCTGTAGGTGTAGTAAACTAAGTCTTGACTTAATCGTCTGGGTGGACACCTATCTGATGATACATGCTAGTCAGATCTACAACTGAGATGATTTCGCATTGCCCCAAGTGGTCCAGAGACTCGTCAAATGGCTAAGTTAGCCTAACTGCAAATGATGAACAAATTGTGTTCGAATTACACCCATTTAATATGTTCACTATGACAAGCCCTATCATGAGTCCACTCTCCTGAACGCGTCTTAACAAACTTGTGTCTTGTTACCAACTGTCCCACCACCTGGTCCAAAGACACAGAGGGGTGGGGGCAAGGCGGGAGAGCATGCTAGGGAAGGGGGCTGACCACACACAAGCTACTGTTCCCAAGCACAGACAACAGCAGGTACACTCCGAGACTCCTCTAGTCCTACATATACGTGGTCCAACATAACCAACCTACAAAAGTTTGCTTTTACTGTTCTTTTCGAGAGAAGCTGACAAATATAACATCAATAATAAACTAAACATGAACAGATTCATTCTTATTCACCAAGAGGAGCGATGGTGGAGAGCAGGTACAGGACTTCCTTCTCAGGCAGCTCTCTGTATGAAGTCTGTGAAGTCTTTCTGCAGAATAAGGGCATCTCCAAGGTGGCAAGCACATATATACCAACTCAGGTGTGGGACTTGATAAAATGGTAATAGTTGGTTGTCGTCCCTTTCTCTGTGATCATTGGCTTTTTGTTACTAACTGGACGTTCTCCTCTACTCCCATCGACATGCTTCAGTGTTGCTATAGAAAAGAGACTGCACTAGAGCCAGCTTGCCGCACTAGAGACTGGGCTAACTGGTTTTCACTAGCTCTGGAAAGTCATCAGTTACTAGGCTGGGCACAGCAACGAACAGGATATAACTATCTTGAAATACTAATTGTATGAAGGCAAGTCACATGGCCATGGAGCCCAACAAACAATGTGAAATTCTTGGGCTGGTTGTGAAACTGTCTGTCTGCTTTGAAAACTTGTACAGCGAAGCTGACTACTTTTGTGATATGCAATGTTCTCAACTGTGTCAAGATACATCATCTTGAAAACTTGCCTATTTAATTTATCAACTTTTCATAGTCATGAACAGAGCATACATCAAAAGATACACAATTAAGTATTTTAGGTTAGATAATAGAGGAAATATAAATATAACAGTGGAACTGACTTCCATTTGTCTTAGCATAGTTGAAACCCTTAACTGGATGGTTATTATTAAGTTATTTGTTTAACTAAGAAAGATGTAAAATACTGCTTAACTTTTTACTCTCATACTATTGCAAGCAAAAAAATTAATTATTCTGATTGATCTCATTCTGCCTAATAAGAATTGGGGTTTGTGGCCTGCTTACCATACTTATTATGGGTAAATGGTGGTCATTGCAAACTGAATACTTTGCTACTCTTGCATCTATGTTGACCCCAACTGGCCGAACATGCTCCTAGGACCGCATCCAGCTATCGACCTCTGACTGCCTTCAAGTACAGTTTAATAGACCACTGTGCGTATACAGCATAACAAACAAAGAAAAATAAGACTTGTCTTTGATAACAGTTGCACGACCAGAAATGATGCACAAAAACAAAAGTGAAGTAGGACAGGATGGCCCAGTCAAGCGAGGTTACCGAGTTACCAATAGAGTGCTCTCAATAGTCAGCCACACAAACACAATGACGTGCAGTAAGGAAACAAGACGGAAAGTGGAAGGAGGTGAGTGGGAGAAAGAAGGTGGGACAAACAGTTGGTGGCAATGGGCTTTGCCAAGGGGGGAGGAGGAAGGGAATAAAGTGGTCAAGGTGACGACGAGAAAGGGAGGGGGAAGCAGAAGCCTGCAGTTAGCAGTTACTTCATGCTGAGCTTTATCTTGATCAACAGCCTGCAGCTGTGCTGAAGCAAAAAATGTGTTCGTTCGCACCAGGTGGCCAGCGACTGTTTCTCCTTAAATGAATGGCACTTATGTAAATACCGACATCCGTAAAAGGTTTGGAGCTAGGAATAATACAATGTGCAAAATACTTTGATGGCAAAGTTTCAACAAATGCTTCTCTACACAGCAGCCACAAACGAGGCTTACACTGTTGTCACCTGCCTTCATGCTGATCAGTTAATTTCAGACAACTCTGAGTAACAGGGGTGGTAAAAGGATTGATATACTCCTGAGAGAGATACAAAAATAACTGTAATTAAATGATTTTTGGCAAGTCCGGACAAAGAAGGAACATATTTTAAATGCTAACGGGAATAAGAAAAAAAATGGTAAGATTTTTCACCTCAATAAAAACATGCCACCACAATGTTATTTAAATTTGAAAAAGTTATAAAGCAAGATAGCAAGATATAAAAATATTTAATAATTTGTACAGGTGGTCAGGCCATGTGAATACTATCGTGTATAAAATTCAGGATATATATATATATATATATGTATGTATGTCAAATCATAGCCTACAACATTGTTATATAGTGTGAAGTTTTTTCATTTTGGTATATTAGTTGGTTTTAGTGGCGTACTTAAAACCGTGAAATTCAAATTTAGACGTTTACGACTCATTACGAAAAAACTATGAGAGATACAAAAATTTGTGAAGAGGAAGATTTAATCGCAATTTATGCATAAAATAAGAAAAAAAATCTGGTACAAATATAAAAATAAAAGACGTTAAAAACTGAGGTGAACCGAGCCCTTAAATGCACAAGTGCTGAAAATAAGCTATACTCAACAGTAATCAGAGTTATAAATACATGCAAGTTAACATCTTGTAACACTGATTTCTGTGCATTGACTCTGGTTGATACAATACACACTATTGCCATTACGAATCTTGTAAACATGTGCATAGTATATTCAAATTTGTAACTAAAAATTGCCACTATAAACACACATGACACATGCAATTCAAGAATTCACATCATTTAACAATTATGTTCATAAACATTCATTTCTAATACTTTTGAACGTGTTTATCAGAAATTTATATTTATTACACAACGAATACACACACTTAGTGACTCATCTCGCTTCAAAGCAAAGCAGCGAAAACCTAACTCTGATGCCACCTGTCAGTCAAATTTCGAACTATATCTGTAGCGCGGAGTGCTAGGGACATTGTGCACTGATAGTTAATGCTCAGCGGCCCGGTTGCATCACTTTGTGCATGAGCTAATTAAGGCAAATAACAAAGTTGGTATGTATGCCAGTGAGATCATAAATAAATATTTTAAATGTAAGGGACTGTAAGTATTTGTGGACAGCCAGTAAGTAGTTTGGTTCGCTACACCCAGTAGCTTGCTGCTCGCCATTGGCTAGTTGCCGTCATGCGACAACTGAGGCGTCAGCCGCGTGCTAGCCAGCCCGCCTCGACCGCGCCGAGAGCGTGAGGCAGTAGTTAGAGAGACACCTTTGGAGCATGACGTGTTGTTAGGAGTGTTCAGTCAGATGCCCGCGCAGTAAGACGTACTGTTATGTCAGTTGTTAGTTAGCAGTCCGAGTAGCCAGACGTGTCTTTAGTGCTAGTATGGCTAGTGTGGTAAGACGTCCGCGTATATAGACGTAGGTGCGCAGTTATGAGAGCACGAGTACTAGAGCCGCATGTAGACTAGAAACCTATGCATGGGCTGCCGGCGAGCATGCGTGAGTGCTCCACAGCGACATCACCCTTGTATAGTGTGTGGGACAGTAGCATATCAATAAATGGGTGAGACGCGCACCGTAACGTATCATGATCTTGTTAATTGTGGCACCCGACATACCCACATTCTGGCCCTCTACCATCACGGGCCTAGCGACGACATACTCAGGTGTCGCACTGTCTAGCGCAGCGCTCATAATCCTGTGTAAAGCCGAAAGGGGCAGTTACATAAAGTACATTAAATACAGAGAGGTCAATTGCATTTGATGTTCTTTCACTAATGTTGCACTCAAATTTGGAAAACGCACAACTACTTGTAATTATTCGCTACCAACCGTACAAGCAGTAATGTAATACTTGTTAATGTTAACTTGCAGCAACAGCTAGTGATATTTTTTCAAAGGTTAAATCTTTAGTGCGCACTTATTCCTGAATGACTTATACATATAACGAGCAGAACTGAGGTTTTGTATCACAGCTACATTAGTGGAAGATCCTGTTGACTACTACTTGGTTAGTTTTTTGCGTGAATGTGTTTTTTATGTTATTTTATGCAAATGGATTTAGGTTTATGAGTTCAAATTAAAGTAGTAATATTGTTTAAAATAAAATAAAATCATGCTGTGAGTATTTGAGAGTTTTGTTCCTTTGGAAGTATTTGGGCAATAATGGTGTTCAATTTGAATAAAAAATAGTATCGATTTTCAATTTTTTTCAGCTGATTACATTGCTGCTATCAGTAAAAAAAAGTAAACCCCTTAATCAAATAGCTCTCCTTAAAATTAATTTAAGAATGTTACAGATATGTCTTCTGAGATTTATCTATTTTATATATGTTTTTATTTCTGAGTTCATTGGTTTTTAATTTTGGCAGTTAATGGCAGCAGCAGATGTCAGTTTGCCAACCCACAAGCAGCACATCATGCAGCTTCCTTGCTGGGAATAAATTTGGAGGAATTAAGTCACCACCTTTTTGATGAAAGTGTTACTTCGAAGACATCTCTACATAGAGTTCACTCGTCAATTGAGATTTTAAAATGTTTTGTAGTTGGCTTGTATAAAGAAGTCTTCTTTGCTGTTGCTGCTCTTATAAATAGGTGAGAAAGTAGGATTAATTGTTTCTTTATATGTAATTTTCATTAATAGTTTTATGATGTTTGTGTGTACTGTAATTAAGTACCGTAAAACGTGATTAGAAATACTGGCGTGAATAGAAACACAATTTTACTCAATTTTCAGTATAAATTCTGTTTTAAAAATTCCATTTTTGGGTAGGCAAGTTAAAACAGTTTACAAACAGTAGTTATATTGTAGTTATATTATTTTAAAGCAAAAAGTTTAAGCTAAGAGTTTATTGCTAATTTTGTTTCTATTCACACCAGTGTTTCTAATCACCCCTTTTTACGGTTTTAAATTATTTTTTTTTAAGTTATTCCTTGAGACAATCGAAATTAACCGCACATATTTTTAATAATTTTAGTTAAATTTATATGAAATGAAATAATGTAGTTGGATTACTATTAAAATTGGCAAATCTTTTCATAGTTAAAGCTATAGTTTTAAACCACAGTTACAGTTATACTAAATTTCATTCCGTATGTTTTACAATAAGTGTTTCTTACTTTATAGATCTTCCAGGAACATTACATCCATCTGTTTCTGTGTTAATGTGATCTGTAGTTGTGTACTGTTGCTGTGATTTCTCTATTTCTCTGTCATGTGATCTCTTAATATCTTTTTCATTCTCTAAGAATTTTGAAGCATATTTTAACTAAACTTGAATAGCATGTGCCATATATTGTCTTTCATTATTATTATTTTAAATAATGTACAGATTGTTCTTGTTTGATGTAATATATACATATATTATAATAGTTTTTGTAATTTTTTTAAAGCATTATAATTAATAATATTATAAATCTATAGTAAACTAACCTAGATGAACTATTTCTGTGTTAGCAGGTTTACATACAAAAGTGAATTCTTGTACACTAAAATTTAAATGTGTGATGTTCACAGTTATTTGATTATTTGGTGCTTACTTAAAGTAAAGGAATTTGATAGTTTCAGGAACTTTATGTGCTTGGATGTGTGCTAGGAAATTTGTATTGAAGAAGTTGAAGAAACACGGGTGCATCTTAAATCGTTTATTATTATTTACCTACATGTTATCTAATGGCAAGGACTGGTTGTGAAACAGATTATCTGGTATGTGCATATTATTAAGTTGAATCATTGATATACCATAATGAAGTCTGATGGTTTGGCAGCATACATGGTGTGTGAAGGTGGTTTTCTGAAAATATCTTTTAACATTACTACTTTGATGTACAGTGGCTGAGCGGTACTAGCATAGTGCAAGGGATGGAGATGTTAAACAATGTTAATTTAATTTAAAGGTTGCAGGTATTTAAAAATTGATCTTATCATCTCTGTTATATACTTCTTCTAGAGACATATTTGAATTTGAAAACACAAAGAACTCTTACATTCTGTAAAGATATTTAGTCTAAAGCACGTATTAAAGGTCTTCAGAAGGAAGTGGTCCAAAGGATGTTCTTATAGCAGGATGTTTATTACATTTGTTGTGTGCTAACAGCAAGCAATTTAATCAGTACAGGGTATATTGTGGCTGTCAAACTTATTATTGGGATTTTGTAGAGTATTGTGGATATACGCCATTGCATTACTATTGTCATCCCTTAAAATAAAGAGTAAGCTATAAAAATAATATGAGACATAGAAAGTAGTCTGTTTTGTTATATAAACTCTTGCTGCGCTGGTAAAACTAAGTAAACACAGATTTATGGCTAAAGATTGACAATTATTTATTTATCTTAGATGAACATAATCACAACATCTAAAAAGTGTGTGAGACAGTAAAACCACAAACAAACAACTGACTATCTAAAAATAACAACGCCACTTAGTATCAGCAATATCACATAAGAGCCACTGTCCTGTATGAAGGCCAAAAACAGTCAAACATTCTTACCACCAAAAATACTCTATTTTGCACAGCTAGGAGAACACACAACTTCTTTACATGTCTCTTCAAAAATCTATGTGTGATTTACACTGTAGCAACCTTTGCAATACCATCAGTGCCAGGATGCAGCTTCAGAACTCTTCCTTTGCACCACTGCAATTAAGGCAAATAATCATCACATAACAAAGAACTAAGTCCTTGCTGAAGATGATGGAGATAATCAACATGCCACCGCTTCCAAATATCTTGATGTATCCTCTCCACTAACTGCCAGCGTTGGCAGTAGCTGAGAGGAAGTTTGGTGATATCAGGTAATGTTGTGGAGACTGCACCAAGAGAGTATTTGGGTCAGTGTTCAGGGAGCAGAATGGGGAGAGTTTATGATTGCTTCCACTTGAGTGAGTACAGTCGCAAATTCTTCATGTGTAAGACACTGTTCACTAATAACACGCTATAGATGAGACTTGACACATTTCACGCCAGCCTCCTAGAGTCTAACAAAATGAGGAATATTAGGAGGGTTGAAGTGTCAGGTGACACCTTGTGATGCAAACTCACTAATAACACTTTCCTGGTGTGATGGTGAGACAAAGTTTGGACAAACAATTAGAGATACGTACAAAGTTTGTGCCACAGTCACTGTACACATGGGAACTGCTTCAATGTCCAGCAATAAACCGCTTATAAGCAGTCAAGAAAATGCAAGTAGAGAGATCCGAAGCGAGTTCTATATGAACAGCCTTGCTTGTGAAGCAGACAAACTGGTAAAAGTAAGCTTGGGTAGAGCTTGCGCCTCTAGTACGACACATTAGTATAGAAAATAGGCCACCATAATCAACTCTGGTAGCAAATGGCTTAATTTGGTTGAATCTTACAGCTGGAAGGTCACCCATCGCAGGAGAGAACTGCACAGGCTTGGCTCTAAAATACTTATGGAACGAGATTACTGTGTGTCTGAAAGCTTGCTTGTCGCCCAAAATGCAGACTCTTGTCCTGAGAATGCCTTGGAGAGTTTGGATGCTAGAATGTTTATTCAATATGTGATCATGACTAAACACCAACTCAGGAAATTGACAGTGTCCAGGGAGTAGGGCGAGATGTTTCTGGTCAAAGGATAATGTTGAAGAGTGAAGATGGCAGCCCACCTTGAGCACACTTGCAGTGTCAATAAATGGCGAAAGTTTTTTAAATGTAACATTGACACGTTGATGATTTTTTATAACATATATGTCTTCTGCAAAAACATGCTGCTGAACTTTCAAAATCCACAGTTCAACTGCTCTGATTATATCTTTAGGCAGCAGTGGCCCAGTCTGACAAGTATCACTATGACAATTGTTGATGAAGTGCTGAATGTAAGCAGTGACACGTACAAACTTGTAAAAGGTACCACATGTGTGTAACAGTATTTACAGAGTATCTTCTTGAAGATTAGTAACCAGCACCACTGCCTTTTCCTCACTGCCAACATCCTCTTGGCTGACAACTTCAGAGGTCGCAAAGGAGGGAGGCCATTTAACTTCTGGGAGCACAAGCCAGCTAGGGCCTGACCACCACAAATGATGGGAAGATAATTCAAAAGTTCAGATTCTTTGGGAAGCATAATCCGCTGGATTTTCCTCTGATGTTACAAGGCACCACATTTCCACTGAAGTGGTATCTTAAATTCGGCTGACCCGATTGGCCACGAAGGTCTTCCACCAGTGAGGAGACCCAGCAATCCAACTTAGAACAACAGTGGAGTCTGACCATGCCCACACGTTGTTAATTAATAGAACCTTTTCGAGCACCATTTTTACATATTTCAGTGCCTTGGTGAGAATGGCTGCTGCACACAGCTCCAAATGTGCGACAGAAATTGTTTTCAATGGACCTCAGTCTTTGCAAACACTAAACTGGCACTTTCCCATCTGGTTGTACAGCCACCTCAGAGCTGTTGTAGAACCCTGGCAATTCATAACAACTGTTTGAAAGGCAGCTATAGAGACATGACAGCTGAACATCAGCCAGCATTGGCAGTTCAATCTCCAATGTGTGCTACTCTTCAAGAATGGTTACTGAAAGGGCATCATCCCTGCCAATGTTCAGAATCCACAACTACTGCCACAACAATCACTGGAGCCAGCCATTCCAATGGATCAAAGATACTAGAAATGTTTGATAGAATGGTCCATTTAGTAATAGGGTCTTGTTAAGAATTAATCTCATACTAAAATGTATGAGTACTAGGATTCCAACTGAGTCACGAGAGATTTTGTATGTTACTGGAGTCTGAATTTACGGACAATGAAATGGGATGCTGCACACCAGTATAAGGTAACCATGAAAGGAGAGCTGGTGGTTACTCATAAACTTTTGAAGCCGGCAGCCACCCACCTTGAGAAGTTCAATCACTTCTATCTGACTGGCTAGTGTATTTTCCACAGTGACTGCACCTGTCACCACATTGTCTACATAGACATCAGAATGCAATACAGCACTTGCAGGTGGGAATCTTAGTTGTTCATAATTTTCTAACTGATGAAGTGTGTGACTTGCCAAATATGGTGCAGAGGAAACACCATATGTCACAGTATTCAGTTGAAACTCACTCACTTGATCTTTTGATGAAAACCGCCATAAGATTCTTTGAAAGTTTCTGTATTAAGGTGTCACCCAGATCTGTCTACAAGTCTGTTTAACATCACCAGTATATGCAATGTTTTGGCATTGGAACTTTAGAAGACTGTTACATATACAAGTTTGGAGCTTTGGTCCAGTAAAAAGCAAGTCCTTTAAAATGTACGTCATGGCTGCTCTTGGCAAATGCATTGAAGACAACACACAGTTAAGTGGTTGTGCTCTGTGGCTTCAGAACAGAATGATGTAGAATATTATACCCATTCCACTGTTCGTCTGGTTGCACAGTAGGTGACATATGGGATGACAATAAATAATCCTTCTTAAATCACAGTACTGAATGTAGAGATAATGGTTTTGTTGAAAGTGACGTTCTAGAGTCTGTAAACCATTTAAAACATGTGACTGAGGCTCACCTAACACAGATAAAGTATCACAAAAGGGCAAGACTTCAGTATAGCATCCATGAGCATCTCTTGTACATATTTCTTTATATAGCTGTTCACAAGCGGCATCCTCAGGGAATTTATGTATTTTTGATGGAATCTCCTCCAACTCCCAGACCGATCTCATCGCAGAATCCAGGGAAGGAGATAAACAGAACCTAGACTTACAACATGTGACTTCTGAACAAACAGTTTGTACCTTTCCTATTAACATATAACCCAGGACAGTCTGAAGGGCTGTTGGAGTGCCATGCTCGCTAACAATCCTTTTTTCGAGCAAACAAAGAAGGAAACAAATGGGCTCCATCAATCAGTCAATGGGGCCAAGAACATGGCATGAAGGATCTGCCAGATGCAGATTATCAATGTGTTCCCAACTAGACTTTGATAAAACAGCATGAGGCAAGTCACTGGTGATCTTTGACAACACAAAAACATCCAACTGGAAATTTGGACAGGACTGTCCAACAGGGTGCAGAGCACAACTGACAACACTACCCTCGACCACGTTGACATTAGCACATGAAAGTCCCTGAAAAGACAGCGAAATGGGCTCACACAATAGACCTAGCATTATGTGATACCTGTCTATCATTAAGCTGGCCTGACTCGCACAGTCTAGGAGTGCCCTGAAAATATTATAATTTCCTCTAGAATCAAGGTCTTCCGCCAAAGCAGTAGACAGCAAAACTGCTGCTTGGACCCGACCATGAAGTGATGTGAGTGGTTGCTCACTAGGTGAGGGCTCCATTGTTACATCCTTAGTCACTGGCTCAGAAGGCTCCTGTAGGGCAGTGTAGTTGACTTAGGGGCATCATAAAAGTGCATTAAGGTGTGATGACAAGAAGCACGTGACCGGCAGGATAATTTCGAAGAGCAAAAGGCAACACCATGTCCAGCACGGAGACATAAGCATATTCAATTTCTTTTGACTATGTAAAATTTTTCCTTGGATGTTTTACTACTGAACACAACACATTTGAACAGTTCATGGACTTCACTGCAAACAATACACACTGGTGAATTAACGACAGTGCTTAACACCTCAATGTTGGTGTAGACCAAGGCAGGCGTACAGCAGAACACTTTCAGTTAAGCGAGACGTAATTTCCACGATAACTTATGTGTTAAACCTATTAATTTACGAGCGGTGGGCTGAACCATAAATACGAGCAATTTCTGTTAACAACTTGAGTGTAATGTGTGACAGGTGAGAGCATTCAGGGCTGAGGAAAGTGTAATCGTGTATGTGGAATCATTTGTTATTGTTTTCATTGAAGGGGGGAAGCCATCTTGTAACTTTTCCTTCTTGTTAGTTGCCCAGAGATATGTACAGTCTCAAGAATCGCCGAGCGCGATGGTGTTGTGTAAGTAGAGACTGGGATAATGTGTTTTCTCAGATGGAGCAATCAGTTCAATGACTTTAGGAATGCTCTCGGTAGGTAGAGTGCTAACCTATGGAGATCGTGCTGTGGTGCGCCATCTTTGGGCACTTCCGGGGAGAAGTGAGGAGGATGCTGGGAGTCCAGCATCCTCGATGTTTTTCCTTCTTAGCTATCTGGATGTCGAAGTGATGGACGCGTGGGTGCACGTGCCATGGAGATCCTTTAACATCGGGGCTATGGCATTTTGTTTTCTGGTAACGTGAGCCATCGGCCTGCGCAAATAATAATATTGATCCGAATTTAGCTATTCAATTGCAGTATAAATTGGATGTAGGCTTGAGGTGAGAGCCCACCACGTGTGTTGTACAGGTATCTGTAATGGTGTTGTTGAGATTGAATCTGTGAATACAATAAACATTGTGCGGCCGAATGGTACTTTTATAATTTATTGGTAATAACGATCTCTGTGTACCCCTAACCAGGTAGATATTTAGAGGGTTTTCGCTCTTCTCTTCTCGTTTCCACGACACTTATGTAAGAACTTGTGACTCTACCACTGAAACTACGGCTACCTGAGGGCATGTTAAATCTAATAACATCCTACCGGAAAATTACCGAGGGTGCGTTTGTAGGAGCATGTGGTCGGCGTGGGTGCAACGTACTGCAGTATGTGTGTGAAGGGGAGCAGTGCACCACAACACCCAGTAATACAGATCATTACTTTTATTAAGTTTCTTTTGTATGATGACCTGTTCATAGCAAAACAATTTTGCACTAGTTGTTTAAATACAAATTATGATTTCTTGTAATTCAGTTTTAATTTACTTATGTTAAAATTTAAAGTTACTTTACACAAGGTACAATAATGCCTATAGTTTGTAGCATAGATAATGATGTTTAGCAAAGAGTAACTCATTGTTTTGTATGCTAGTAAATTATAATATTGATGGTTTAATTGTAGCAAAGTATATGTGTTATAAATATATCTCTAGAATATTAGGAACGGTGTCAATTAGTTTAGTTTTGTAAATCTGACTTTTAAAATGGTGATACAGGGCACAAGAATGAGTATTGATGTTAGATTATTTTGCCAAAATTGCAAATAAAATTGTGTACTGAGTTAAAGCAACAAGTAAGTCAATAATTTTAGGTTTTGATGAGTATTGAACTTAACAGCATAGTAAAGCAAACAGTTCAGAAATTCAACATTGCCAAGCACTGCTTAAATTTATTTTCTGTGCAGGTCAATTTCAACAACTGTGCATACTGTTTCATCGCTGCTGTTAATAGACTATCCAGGCTTTCAGAATCCAGCTTCTTGTGGCTATCAAGAAGGTGCAAGTTTCAATGACTTGTGCCATAATTACTTGCAAGAAAGGCTTCATAAACTGTTTTATCATACAGTATTAGTGGTACCTAGAGATAGGTATATTCAGGTATGAAACATATCTATAATACTAGTTTTAATGTTTTTTTTTAGATAAGCTCTTATAATATAGTTATTTTTTAACTTTACACTGTGTTAACAGTTTCCAGTTATAAATATTGTCGTTTTAAACCAAACTTTATTATCAATGTTTAATAAATTGTATCGGACCATCCAGCCATGCCCTTGTGAGCCGAGGTCTGTTATGATCCTCGAACACATTGCATCATCTCGGCTCTCAGCTGTAGCTTGCAGGGAAGCCAACTTGTTAAATTCTTCCTTTTGTTTGCTACGACTAGCTTTGTCTGTATCTAAAGAATGCTCTATGGACATGGAACTATTTTAATTTAAAATGAAGTTTTAGAAATTTTCTTGAGTTTTTATTACACATTGAATGCATTATAATTTACAGTTCAATTGTACAAAAAATTTCTTTTTCCTCTAGTAATTTTTCCAATTATGGGGAGAAAATCTCATAAAATTAATTCTCGCACAACTACTTCCAAAGAAGATATGTGAAAAAAAGGGCATGCAATGAGTCTGGTGGCTGACCTTTTACTTAATGAGACGCCTGAGCATTTGGCACCCAAAAATGGCATACCTGCACGGAGGGAACCTTTTTTTTTAGAGTAAAAAGTCCTAGATAGTTAAAAATATATAATGAACGAAATTGAGGCCAGGATGCTATCCACTAATGAAATGCTCATCACTCTTGATTTACTTCATTATGTTTTCGAGGCATAGCCCATGCTCACTGTCTTAACTTGTTTGATGGCGCAAAATATTCTTGTACATGGCAATGGTAGGTTTGCTCAACCCTGCAAATACAACTGTCCAGTTAACTATTATCCAGTCACAGGCTTGGCCCTCACTTGTTACCTAATATGGCATACAAGTCACACTTACATCCCTCCACCATTCACTTGCACAAACTTACAACTACAGTACCAACCAATGAGTTCAATGTTCCTAAGTGTTTCCTAATATGGTGTTGCCAGCATTTATTTACTGTATAATGTGTGTGAGCACATGTTTTGAAGTCCATTTTAATTTTGCCGGAGTGCACGTAAATAAGCTGAACGCAGTGCAACAGTATCGTTTCACTTTATTAGCATGTGTCTATCATTTGTATATTTTTCAAAATTTAAATCTTGTGGCCTTAGTCGTTCTTCAAAACCTTTCTTTCTTCCGAGAAAAATATAGTGTTTCTTACCAGTATTTAGGAGTTGATGCAAAGTGGGAATTTGTTTCCTATTTCATAATATTCCCTAACATTCACTGCACGAAACTTTTAACATATTTGTCAAGTTCCGTCATATTTTAGTTGTAAACGATGTTTACATGGGGTAGAGATGGCAGGTCCTGCATTTCAAACTTTCTTGCACTACCTGGGAATGTTATGCGCTGTATTTTCTCTTATACAGTAAGTCCCGGATTTACATCGTTTCGGAATAACATAGCTAATGTCTGAGTAACTATGATTCAGTTTAAATAGTCGCCAATTCAGAATAACATTGTCTAAGATTCCTGTGTGTTTTATTTTTACTAAAACACCGTACATAAATCATCATATGTACAACAGTTTTACGTTTTATTTGTGCTACGTAGCATAAGCTACACGCGCATCACCCTATCTTAGCATACGCTGCGACAAATGCTTCCTTCTCTCTACGCAGTGATGCAATACTACTCATCCATCCACTTCGCTAGCTCGATGCATGTTAATGTGGCTTCTGACACCACCAGCTCGCATCTGTCTCTCTATCTCTTTTGTCCACACAGCGACTAGCAGATTGCTTGCAGATTTCAGTATCACTGCTTGTTTTATCTGGTGCGGAAGTTTATACGACTATGTCACAAAGTTAGGCAAGTTAGGCTGTGGCAAAAGTACCAGCTTGTAATATCAGTGAGCAGGTAAGTACACACATGCCTATGTGTGTGTGATTGAAGTGTGTTGTGCCATGCATTATTGGTCAGGTCCCCAGCTGTGTGGGTGTGTGTGTGTCTGTCTGTGTATGGAGTTTGTCACACCGCCATATGGCAAACACTGTCGTCGTCTCCCAGTATCAGTGTGTTCGTATATGTGTGCACTGCAATGTTGTTTGGGAAAGATCACGCAGTAAGCATTGATATGTTGATCATGATAAGATGTGCTTGACGTGCCTAGATGCTGCCTTGTTCACACATGTGTAAAGCACTAAACCGCTTTGAATTTTTGCATGTTAAATGCAAATGTGGGCATTATTCATTACTTTTTTTGTTTCACACAACTGAAATATTTAAATTTTACCACATCTCACGTTTTTATGAAAGGCGGTAAGAAAACATGTGTTTATGCAGTTACGTAAATGTTAATGATGTGTATTAAATATTCCATTTGTTTCCCATACTGTAATTTCTTTGTTCACTGGTAAAAAACTCGCGTGATGGCACATCTTTCTGTATGTGCTGCCGGCAGACTGACTTAATGTTTCTTGGTAGGTGGCTGGTCTGGTTAAATTTGTATCTTTGTTATTTTCATCACACTTTTCAGAAGTGTAACTCCGACATAAACCGAGGTGTTACTGTATGTGCAGAGAATGTTTCTAAATTAAATAGAAATGAATATATGACCATTATTAAAACATACTGCGTATCTTTTGTGTGATACATATTGTGAGTTTTGAGATGAAGTAAGGTGCATTATTTCAAATCGGTACTGTTAATTTTTTTGTATAGTAGAACAGGCTTAAACAGATAGAAATGGTGGTATGATACATGTACAGAATGTGTCTTTTTTTTGGTTATAGGTTGGCAC
The DNA here is from genome assembly GCA_003012365.1 of Medauroidea extradentata. NCBI lineage: Eukaryota > Metazoa > Arthropoda > Insecta > Phasmatodea > Phasmatidae > Medauroidea > Medauroidea extradentata. The sequence continues at coordinate 88,298 of PNEQ01038491.1, read as the reverse complement.
TGGGGCAGTGTAAAATCTAACAAAATAATAGACTTAAAGCACAGGATCTAAAAAAATCCACAGTAAGAGTTGTACTGTACTAGCATAAAAAAATATATTTACATTATTTTTAAATTACAATTCAAGTAATTGTACTTATGAGTTATACTGTGCAGGCTAGACGTACAGTCTTAAATAAAATTCATATTTTATTTATTAAAAGGTGGGATATTTATTGGTAACATACCTTTTCTGTGCCAAACATGGGTCACAATAGATCTTTTACTTGTGCATTATAATTACCTTTGGAATTTATATCAATGTCTATTATATTTCCCCTGTAATAGAACTTGTATAAGTGTAATAACTGCAAAGAAGAAACTGGGGATAATTTATTGATCATCTGTTTTACAACAACACAGCAGGTCTTTATATCAAATCAGCACAGTACAGCAGTGATTCCCAAAACTTTTTGGTCTTGCAACACATTTCCCTTCCCCATTTTTTTGGGTACAATATTTAACCATGACCTGCTTCATATGAGCAAATATTATTTACGCGCATATTTGTTTCATAAAATAAATTAAAAACCCCATTTACCCATATTAGAACATCAAAAACTGGCCTGTGCTGCATTCACAGAGTGTAATTGTATATTTTACGCTGCCTTATCAGGTAAAATGATGCTGCAAGCCATTTTTTGCTCTACTGTGCCTCAGTTCATAAGATAATAGCATTTTCAACTGCATATCAGAACATGTCGCTGCATTTCACAGCGTGCATGGAAAGTGGGGGTGAATAAATCACTGTCCATTCGTCATCGCTTCACTTAACATGGACAGGAAAAAGTGCATTTCTGTCTGTAGTGATGGTGCCGAAGCATTGACTGAGAAAAAAAGTGATTTCATGGAACTGCTAATAACTATTTTGCCTAAGGCTGCCGGGGTACATTGCTTTTTACATCGTCAGGCATTAGCTAAAAATAATATACCCATTGAGCTCAATGAAGTTTTGAATGATACAATATTGCTTGTTATAGTTATGCGGAGAAATGGGGACATAATACAAATGCCTATTACTGTGAGCCGAAAAATGGCCCAATTTACTCTATCGGGCTGAAGGCCTTAATAAACAAACACTCAGAAGGCTTAACCCCACGGATAAGCTCGCACAAACAGGGCAAGACTCGAGCAAATCTCCTACCTATTCTTAAAGATGTAGGCTGCACGGTTTGTCAACAACATTCTTGAACAAAGAAAACTCAGGCAAAATCACCTGTTACCAATATATTCAGGTACTTTTCAAATTTACAAGCCTTTACAATGTAAGGTATACATCCAATAGGGCTTCGTGCAAAGTGCGTACAGTTCTAATTTACACACTCTCAAATCGTCCAATGCCCACCACAAAAAAACGATAAAGGGCCTAATGCTTATTATTATTACAATCTGACGCATTGAGTTTTCCACCACAACACCTTAACTACACTCAGAACATTCATACGCACATAATCTCCAGCAGTTTTTGGGAAATCAGAAGGTTAGTAGACAAGCTCCTTTTCCGAGGGCGACATTAAATTTTCACAAGCTCATCGGCCTGTGCAAATCCAGGCACATTAGCATTTGCTGTTACTTGGCTCTCCCAGTCTCGCTTATGGCCCCGCTTGACAATAAGGGAAGCTAAATGTTTGACATTTGCCCAAATTCAGTGGACCTTCACGGCGATAAATGCAACGGCACAGAAACAGTCGGGGGAGACTCACCCATATATTGATGTTCTGCTGTCAGCTTAAGCGGACTCACCACACAAGCAGCAATGTCCCTTGGTAATGCTCCTGCCCACTGTACCAAGCGGTGCAGAGAGCCCACATGAAGTCCTGGTTACCATCCGGCGGCACTCGTTAATCTCCTATTTCCACAATGAGGAGGGCTTCCCCGCCTAGACCCTTCCTCGTCCACGCCCGACACAAGAGTGAGCTCTCTTGCTCGAGCGGCCGCTCAGCTTGCTGATGCGCACGCCTCTACCGCCAGTCGACGTAACAAGACCACCCCCTCCCCTCCCGGACCTACCCCTCCCCACCCGGACCTACCCCTCCATGTCCAGTGGAGTGGGAGATCCGAAAAGGAAAGGGAATGCGCCAGCACCGTTAACTGGGGCTTCCACTAGTAATCACCCTAGCGGAGATCCTCGAGATCTCGGGAAAACCAAGAAGAAACCCTCTAAATACCCCATAACCCAACTTGGACTCAGGAATCATCTTAATTACTCCTAATAGAAAGCCCTTTAAGAGCTTCCACCCCCTTCAGGACAACCCCCTAATTAAGGATGATCGCTCAACTGCACACAGAAGTAAGGAGGTTGTCATGTGGGAAGGTGTTCTCTCAAGTGTTCGCATTGCATTCTGAGCTTAATAAATTTTTTCATGTTGCGAACAAAGACCTTGCCAGTTTGTTTGACAAGAATGAATGGCTATTGGAGCTTGGCAGGCATCTTTCAACACCTCAACAATCTGAATATTTCCTTGTAAGGTAGAGGCATAACTATCATTTTTTCCCAGGACCAAATGAACAGGTTTGTAAAAAATTTGACAGTGTGGACATCAAGGATTGTGAATGACAGTTTAGAAAACTTTGAATTGGCACACATATTTCGTACGTCCATTGATGAACACAATGAAGATTTTCCCAACGTCGACAAGCTGTCTAAAATGATTGTTATTCACTTGAAGGGTCTAGGCCTTTGCAGTAAACTCATCAAGCTGTCCTGTGACAAAACTTTGCAGCTGTCCTTCATCGCCTGAGATGTTGACAAGTTCTGGCTGGATAGAAATACTTAATATCCGTGTTTGACTTTGGGAGCCCTCAGAATTTTTATGTCCTTGGCAACATTGTATTTCTGCGAGCTGGGACTTACTACATTTCACAACATTAAAACCAAGGTGAGAAATTAACTAAATGTTAAAAGTAATGTTTTTTAAGCATCTCAAAAATTAAGCCAGACTTAGAAAATCTTGTTAATAAACTACTTCTGTAACTTTTAAATTCTCAAAGTTTCTTTATCTGCCAGCTAGAAATGTATTAATAATAGCTGATTTATTTTTGTATAAAACTGTGCACCCAAATTGTTATTTTTGTAGTATAGGAAACATAAAGTCGTGTCTATGGGTTACTAGATAACTTGTACTGTTGGCAGTGTAAGCTGGTGGCAAGAACAAGAGTAGAAATTAAGATATCTTTTTATGTATTGAAATAGAAATTTCAGTAACAGTAATATCCATGTGAACACAAAGTTTCATGAGACTCTAGCCAGCGGTTTAGCACCATTAAGGCACAGTGGCGAGACGACCCACAGGATGTGTTGCAGACGGGCGATCCCTCTCGCACAGGAATGGTTAATTATAACGTGAGCAAGCTAGGGGCCGTGATGATTTTGTCACCTGCTCTAGACCTAGGCGAACAAAGAGAGTTGAGCGGAGGACGTGCGGAAAAGCACGTCCACGGCTGTTCCGAGGTCACAGGTAGAGAGACGGGGCCATTGTTGTAGCCTCATGACGTCAATGGCTCGCTATATAAGCCTCGCGAAACTTGTCTTGTGATCTAGTCTTGGTGGTCTTATCTTGAAGTCCTTGTCGTGATGAAGTAGCCTAGCAGAGAAGTCTTGAATCAACCTCCAGTGAGATGGGTCGCCTTTGGGTCGTATGTAAGTCTCTTTGATTATATAAAATAATTTTGTTTTGTACAGTATGGAAAATACAACCATAGGCGAGATTCAATGTCCCTCATGTAGTAGTACGGAGTATACCTCCAGTTCATGGAGTCGTCAAGTAATTTCGAAAGGTGGAAGCTTCAAAGTGGTCCTCCGTAAGGTCATATGGTGCGCCTTTTGTGATATTAAATTAAAGGTCAAGTAAAGAGTAATTTTTGGGTAATGAGTACCACTAGCTGTAACACAAGTTACCATGCATTACATTGTATAATGAATCTAACCATGTAGAAATTGCAATGTAAGATGTAGATATAGAAGTTTATGGTGTTGGATCATATGTATTGGATAATTGAGTCATACTAAACAAACTAACAAATGTGTATGGTAAAGTGAATTGTAATGGGCAATTAACTTAGTAAAGTGTGATGATTGAAATATTGTTTATGTCATTAAAATTAATAGGCAACCCAACGTCCCACATTCTGTAAGGTACCCTAATTGTAATCGACATACAACTGTGAAATCTCAGTGGTATTTGAATGGTCAGTCCACTGTGGACCATAGTGTTGGAGGTGATGATGATACTCTGTCGATAAAGATTGTATTTAGACATCGTTATCATTGTGGACGGTGCAGTTCACTACTTTCTGGTATCTCTAGCTCCTCTGCTGGGCCAACCCATAGAGTAGGGTTCAAATGTTTTAAGTGTAAACAGTAGGTATTTTTGTTCCCCTCTCACTTAGTTATCATTTTGCCCGGATCAACGAGTACCACGGGTCCACGCTCAACCGAAGAGAAGCTTGTGCTTTACTACCTACCATCTTCTTAACATCTTTAGGTGCAGCTTGGGGTTAGAGTCCCCCTCTACCAGACTATCTGGTGGCAGCAATTACCCGTGTCTTTGAGCGGCACGTTAAAAGACCCTGTATTCTATCTAAGGCATTCTAAATTATATAATAGACCGCCGACCACGTGACAAAGATGGTGGCAGCGGTAGGATAGGCTATTTAAGCAGGGGGACAGGCTATTACAGCGGTGGGATAGGCTATTTAAGCGGTGGGATAGGCTATTTAAGCGGTGGAATAGGCTATTTAAGCTGTGGGATAGGCTATTTAAGCGGTGGGGTAGGCTATTTAAGCGGTGGGATAGGCTATTTAAGCGGTGGGATAGGCTATTTAAGCAGTGGGATAGGCTATTTAAGCGGTGGGATAGGCTATTAATGTGCTGGGATAGGTTATTTAAGAGGTGAATTAGTAAGAAAATATTTTATTGTAGCCTTAACATAGGTACTGTTGGTTGAACAGCATAGATATGTTAACTGACCGAGAGGAGGACACTAAAACAGGGGGTGATTCCTTAGTAGGGTCCCCTGGTGCAGGAATTAATCTGGATGAATTAAGAATGGCTTTTGTTATGCCACAGTTGGTACAGTGACTCCAATTTATCGAGTGTTTTGAGGCGAAGCCGCAACAAGATGTTGAAACATTTATAGACACTATAAATAACGTTGCGGACATGGTGGGCTGGAAAGATGCAGAAAAAGTAATGTGTTCTCGCTTGCGCTTGAAGGGCCAAGCCCTTACAGTATTGAAAGCAAACCCTCAAATTAGATTGTGCGATCGGTGGCGAGAATTCGTAAAGTTTCTTAGGAAACATTTTAAGATTACAGAGAATAAAGTTGCCTCGTTTGATAAATTCTTTAATTGCGCACAACGACAGGGTGAGACAGTTACTGACTATGCCACACGTCTCAGACTGGTAGGAAACGGGACAATATCTCATGGTCCTACGAGTGAGGAAAGCATACGTGCAAAAGTGTTAGAAGAAACCATACTTGTGCAGTTTTTGAAGGGGATAAAAGGTAATAGCCAACAATTTGTGCTGTCAAGGGCTCCTGCAAGTTTCGATCAAGCGATACAGTTTGCAGAAAACAAGGAGCAAAATGAAATGCTTAGCAGTAAGCGTTCTTTTAGCCAGAGCATACTAACAGACAGCCAATGTCCCTCTGCTTATGTTTACAGAAATTCTCGCGAATCGCTAAAGTGTTTCGCGTGCGGAAAGTTAGGCCACATACGGAGAGAGTGTAGGGTGTTAAAATGTTTTAATTGTGGTACACCAGGGCATTTTGCAAGGGATTGTAGGAAGATGGGTAAGGCTACTTGTGGAAAATAAGGGTGAGATAATCACAATACAGAGGCTTGCCTCATTCCCACCTGTGGTTATTGCCACAAATCAGGGCACACAAAGCTTAACTGCTATAAGAAGAAGAATTCAAACATGATAGGCAACCAGTCAAGGCCCCAGACTGGCGAGGCCAAAAAGTAAAAAGGTGTTATTTAGATAGAAGAAATGTAAGTATTAAGTATAATAATAAGACAAAGATTGGCATGCATTTTGCAGTGAATAAACTTTCTTTGCGACCTGGGATGTTTATAGAGGTACTGATCAATTCAGTACAGTGCCGATTATTAGTAGATACAGGCACAGCTGTCACTATTCTTAAGAGAAGTTGTGTTAGGAGGGGCACCTGTATTCAGGCTCTTCAAGATAATGTACAGTTGTATACATCAACTGGTAGTACATTATATTTAATTGGGAAAGTTGATATTGATACTGTAGTCAAAAATGAAATTTGCAGACAAAAGTGTATTGTTTGTAGTGGTGATATGGTTTTTAATGCTGATGGTTTGTTAGGAGCTGATTTTTCAAGGGATTATGGGTGTATAATTAATGTATGGGAGAGAACTTTAGAGATAGGAAGAATTGTAGTTTCTCTGAGTGAAAGTGTGTTAAGAGGTACGGCAGGTGTTATTATGAAAGTGGTAGGTACAGGTACTAGAAGAGGTGAGAGTCAGGGGAAGGCCTCACCTGTTTTAAGGCTAGACGAGTCCAAAGTGACCGATAGTTAGAATTATTTAAAGAGGAGTAAAACCTTTGTAAGTGGGGAAGAGAGTAATCAATGTGTGTTAAGGGGAAGGGCAACCCTTAAAAATGTGAAATATAAAGACAGAGGGATTCAAAATACGTCAAAGGGGAATGAGACCCCTATGTTAAGAGGAAATAAAGAGGAGAGAATTCAGTGTAAGAGTGTGACAGCCAGGAAGGCTGGTGATAAAAACAAGCATTTTAGGGAATGTGGGAATGGTGTGGCTGGTGACAATTGTGGTTTGGATATGTGTAAAGCTGGAGGGAGGTGCACCCCGAAGGCTGACCACACCAAAGCCAGATCGAAACAGCCACAGAATGCCATAACTGAGGGGACCTTGCAGTCTAACAACGGAGGCTGTCAGTTAATACCCGGGGTGGATGGTGGCCTACAGTTTAACAACGGGGCCCAGAAACCAGGTTTTAGGCTCTCTAGGGCAGATGTGACCTTGCAGTCGAAAGTCGGAGGTTCGAGTTCTGACAGTGCTGAAACCCATTCCCATGCAGTTAATGTAGAGGCAGTTCCAGTAAGGTTGCAGGTAGCTACTGTAATTCCACCTCGCTGTGAACTGACCTGTAGGGGTAGAATAGAAGCCCCTGAATTAAGTGAAGTTGTAATAGAGCCCATGTGCCAAGGGCGAGAAGTAGAAGTTGTAAGAAGTATATGTAAAGTGAGTAAAGAAAGGTACGTACCTGTGAGAATTATAAATGAGTCAGGAGTTTATGTGAAATTAGAGAGAAATACCAAGGTAGGATTAGCAAGCATCCTATCTGATGTAGGTGAATTAAAAGGAGGAATTTTTATGGTGAACTCTGTAGGAAGTGAATTCGATAAGTGTAGTAAATTAGTGCCTGGGGAAGGAGATAATAATGCCATGCCTAAGACAGATGATTATAATAGAGAAACGCAAACCATCACAAAAGAAACAGTGGATGTTAATTTTAAATTAGGTGTTATAGAAGAGTCTGATTCAGGTTATGATAGAAATATGAGCTATTTTGATTTTATTTCAGAAGATGTAAATGTAGATATAAGTAAGCAACTTAAGCTAGAGCACTTTAGAGAATCACTCCTGAATTGTTGGAGAGATTATGAAGATGTATTTTTAAAAGTTGGACAAAAGTTGGGGTGTACAGATAAAGTTATGCATACTATTAATACTGGGGATGCTAAACCAATAAGTGTAAGGCCATATAGGGTTCCACAGAGCCAGAAAGTGATACTACATGAGCAAATCCAAACTATGTTAGAGGCGGGTGTGATAGTTCAGTCAGGTAGTCCCTGATCTGCACCAATTATTCTGGTGACTCAGAAGACACCAGATGGGGGCGTGAAGGTGAGACCATGTATTGATCTACGCCAGCTTAACAGTGTAACAAAACGAGATATATACCCCCACCCCTTAATCAATGAGACACTGGATATGTTAGGAGGAGCAAAATATTTGTCAACTCTGGATTGTGTCTCTGGATATTGGCAAGTCCAGATTGTTCCGGAAGACCGGGAGAAGACAAGTTTTTCAACTCCAGATGGTCACTATCATTGTTTAAAAATGCCTTTTGGATTAGTAAATGCACCCTCTACTTTTGCCAGGTTAATGGATAATACCCTTGCTAGGTTAATTGGAATTGTATATTTTGTTTACCTGGATGACATAATTGTCTTTTCAAAGTCTAAGGAGGAGCATGAGATTAATTTAAAAATAGTGTTCGAAAGACTGAGGACTGCTAAATTAAAACTAAAACCAGAGAAATGTAACTTTCTGTTAGAATCAGTTAAGTACCTCGGTCATATATCAGCTGAGGGTATACAGCCTGACATGGAGAAGGTCAGTGCTATTCAGAACTACCCCGTTCCTAAAACAGTGAAAGAAATTCATCAATTTTTAGGTCTAGTTGGTTACTATAGAAGGTTCATACCTAGTTTTTCGAAATTAGCTCAGCCACTTACTGAGCTGACGAAAAAGGACGAGGCATTTATCTGGACAAAGGAAAGACAAGAAGGCTTTGAACCATTGCGAGATGCTTTATGTAGTAATCCAGTATTGAAGTATCCAGACTTCACATATCCATTTATCGTTACGTGCGATAGTTCTGGTACAGCAATGGGAGCAGTGCTCTCTCAGAAGATTAACGGCACGGAACATTCTATTTATTATATTTCTAGACAACTTAATAAGGCTGAGTGAAACTATTCAACAACTAAATGAGAATGTTTAGCGGTAGTGTTTGCATGTAAAAAGTAGCGATATTATTTGTATGGTCGTAAGTTCACAGTTGTGACTAACCGTAGACCATTGTGGTGGTTACTGAGCTTAAAAGAACCAAGTTATCGATTAACAAGATGGGCTTTATTGTTATCGGAATATGACTTTGAAGTAGAACACAAGGCAGGAAAAAGTAATAGTAATTCAGATGCTCTATCGCGTATACCAGTACAGGCTATTGCCCCTCCCTATTCTCCTGTATGGGATAGGCAGCATATTAAGGAAGAGCGGGAAAGAGATTGGGTAATTAGGGAGTTGAGGAAAAAGGTTGAATTAGGAGAGGAGCCTAGATTTTTCCTAGATGAGGATAAGCTTATGTATAAACACAGAATGAGAGATGAGAGAGAGTATAAATTAGTAGTTCCAGATACTATGAAACTGAAAGTAATATTCAGCTACCATGATTTGCCTTTTGCTGGACACCAAGGGATAAGTAGGACGTATGAGTTAGTGAAGTCCCTTTTCTTTTGGGAAAATATGTATAGAGATGTTAGAGAGTATTGTCAGAGTTGTGAATCGTGTATTATTCGAAAAAGAGCCCCAGATAATAAACCAGCCCCTCTTCAACGATTTCAGGAAGTAACATATCCTTTTCAGTGTGTAAGTATGGTTATAGTAGGTCCACTGACAACCACATATAGAGGTAATAAATATATATTAACATTTCAGGATGCATTTTCAAAATATCAAGAAGCTGTCTGTCTTCTTAATCAAAAAGCTGAAACTATTGCTAAGGTATTTGTTCAGGAGATTATTGCTCATCATGGTGCTCCAAATCAACTTTTAACAGATCGTGGTTCAAACTTCACTTCAAAATTAATGAAGGAAGTATGCTCGCTATTGGGGATACATACTATTCAGACTGCAGCTTACCATCCAGCATGTAATGGTCAGGTTGAGAGAAGTCATCAAACATTTATTACTATGATATCCCATTTTGTTGATAAAGACCAATTAACATGGGACGATTTGGTACCCTATGCATTACTAGCTTATCATAGTACACCACATAGTTCAACAGGAGAGACTCCTTTCTTTCTTATACATGGTAGGGACATTTATCTTCCATTTGATGATATTGTAAGACCACGACGAGTAAACTAAGCAATAGATGAAAATTTTGAAAAAGAACTTTTGCTAAGGTTGCAGAAATCTTTTGAAATTGTAAGGGAAAATCTGCGGAAGTCGGCAGATGCTAGGGAGATCCAATTCAACAGAAAAGCAAAACAAGTTAAAGTGCAGGTTGGTGATAGGGTTTATTTAAGAAATGAAGTAGTGCCTAGAGAACTGAACAAGAAATTTATTCCCAAGTGGTTAGGACCATTTCGCGTAGTTGAGGAGACCTCTCCCGTTAACTTTAAAATCAAAGCTATCTATGGTAAACAGAAACAGCACGTACATGTTAATAGGTTAAAATTAGATAAAGGGCCCAACTTCATACAAAAAGGGGAATATGAAGAATTCGAAGAAGATGAGGAATTTGAAAAAGAGAAAGAATTGTATAACGAGGTGGAAGGAGAAGAGAACGAAGAAGCAAATATTCCCCCACCGATCTTTACCCCTAATCTCCAAGGGCCAGGTCGAGAGTCTGGTGACACTGTGTTAGAACCACAGCAGGAGCCAGACAAAGGTAATAGGTATGCTTTAAGGAGTAAAGGTCCCGTACCAGACCTCCCATGGGTAATGTCATAGGAAGGTGAGGTACTGTGGATATTTTCTATGTTTGTAGTTTTGTGGCAACTTATAATAGTACTAGGAGGACAAGTGGATGGCAAACCGCAAGAAGCAGCAGCAGCAGCTACGGCATCATTTAGGATGGACCAGGGTATAGTATTTTTAATGGAAGGTAATGTACTGTTGACAGGTGATAAGTGGATTCTTGTTATGAACATTGACACAGGTTATTATGCAGCTGCAGTACAGCATTTCCAATTCTTTATTGATTTTATAACATAATCTTACACAGGAGAGTATGAGACAGAAAACAGAAATTTTACTAAATACATACGGGATGTGATTTCTCAAGATATTGTTGTGTTAAGACTCAAGCTTCAAAGACATTAAGTTCTATAAATAACATAATGAGCACGTTGCAACCTAAATATCGTACAAAACGGGGACTGATAAACATAGGTGGTGAACTTTTGAAGGTTTTATTTGGAACTATGACTGAAAAAGATTTTCGTAGCATTAATAGAAAGATTCAAGCGTTAGCTAATAGTAACGAAGAAGTCATTAATATTGCAAATGAACAGCTTACTTTTCTGAATCAAACAAGTAAAGCTCTTGCAAGACATAGGATGATAATAGAAAAATTAGCAATAGTGACTAATACAATCGGTGTTAAGTTAAATACACTTCAGAGAACTTTTGTGAACGAGGTTAATAACATCCATGAACAATTAAGTGTTGTATATGGTCTGAGTTCAGCAGTGAGAACGATTGAGGCAATTTTAGGGGATATAAGAGAAGAAGTCACCTTATTTACACAGGCCTTAGATTTAACAAGTCTTGGGAAACTGTCATCTTATTTTTTAAGCCTGACAAGGTTTACTAGAGTTTTGCACAACATAAATTTACCAATGGAGTTGTCCTTCTTAACTAATTTAAAAACAGACTAGGTTTATCCTTACTATAACTTAGCAACAGTGCATGCGGCAACAGTCTGTCCACTTTTAAGACTGTATGTAGAACTCCCACTCATATCTCAGAATAGATTCTTTACATTATATAGAGCTGTAAGTTTACCTACCTTAGGAAGAGATAATAAAACTTATGTAGAAGTTGAAAGTACTCATGAATATTTAGCAATTTCAAATGACAAATTATCGTTTCTAGAACTTACATCTACTGATTTGGAATCATGCCAAGATTCAGTTATTTAGATTTGTTCACCGACTGTGCCAATAAGGAACCATGAGGTACAGTCTTGCCTTTATAAACTTTTTGTAGGAGACCATTATAGTAGTAGGAAGTTGTGTAGAATAAACATTCTTGACCACTTTTAGCCAGTTTTTCACAGAATCACTGGAAGCAATGTGTGGGTTTACACTTTGTGATATTCTGCGAGTGTTGTGATTGATTGTAATATGCAGGATACAGGTCCCACTGAGTCTAGAACTCTTCATAGAACTGGTGTTATTGAATTACCTGATGGATGTAGTCTTCATGGTAAGGAGATTACACTACTTCCACGTTCATCTGGGGAAACCTCAGTTGACACCATACCTAGTCAAATTTACATTCCCAATCTGTCCAATGTGTTGACAGACACGTTTCAGATATTGCAAGACTATAGTAGATATGACAATTCAAGTATTAGAGAAATTTTAAATGAATTAAATGGAGAGGATTTGCCTCAAGGTAAAATATCTTTGGATAAAGTAAAACAGAGACTTAGGCATGAGAGTGCTTGAAAATGAGTGCTTTTCGAGTAAAGTGCATATGAATGTTGTGTTGTGGCTTCAGTTCATTGTCACTGTTGTTATAATACAGTATGTCTCATACCAGATATTGAAGTGTTACAGGGAATATCGGATGATAAGGAGCAGCAGATTCAACCGATGTAGGGATAATTCAAGTCACATTTACGAAGAAATGGCAGGTTTGCACAGTCTTCAGGAACTTCGAGAGGTACTTCGAAGGAACGAGTCCCTTGGTCCACCAACCTCACCGCCACCAAGAAATGCAGTTGCAGGAGACATCCCCCTTCCAGTCCGAATGGAGAATACGGATACAACTATTAACGAAGAAGAAGATAGACAGAAATAGAAGAAAATTGTTGATTTACATGTTTATTTTAAGATTTTGTTAATTCAAACACTTGTTACATGATTTAAGGTTCTGTGAGAATAAATGTTTTATTGGTAGTGGAGGTAATAAAATGAGATGATTTTGTTGTAATTCAGAACCTGAGTTTAAAAATGTTAAGATTTATGTAAGAATTAGTATACAGACGGTTTTAATAGAACTTGAGGGTTGTGTAAACAATGAGGAAGGAAAGTATACAAGGTTTATAGTATGATGGGAATTGTAATCCCTAAAACTTTACGAAATTACTAATGTAAGAAGAAAAGAATAATTGAGTGTTTTGGCCCTGATAGGACTAGCGGTGTGGATAAATTGAGAAGTACGTTGGAATTATTCAAATTTTGATAATTTCACCAACTTCATTTCAGGAATAGGAGAGAAAGGATGAGCAGGATGATCACTGTAACCATGGTGATGTGGCAACGGATCATGCGGATGCAGACTCCTATAGGGAAGGTCATGAGAAGGCGAGTTAGGGGTCCAGAGTATTGTATGCCACCCTATTTAAAGGCGGAGGTAAACCTCCGGAGTGAGATGGACTCACTGGTAATCAAAGATACAGGTTTAGGAATACTTTTTATGAGTATTTCTTGTGGATACGAAGCCTGTATGGTGGCTTCTGGCTCAGTACAGAGTGCAACGAGAAGTTTCTCATTTAATGGTGGTGAACGACTGGCCCCTCCTAGGATAAGTTGCCTTAAGTTGACAGATAGGCCTGGGATAGCGAGCCGGCATGGGATTGGGTGTCCATCAGGTGGAACAGAAATTTCTTGCTCATTTGAATCTATAAGGTTAGGCATAAAGTGAAACATTAACAGTACAAGTACATCACTAGTCACTTCAGGAAGGGAGGACCACTATTAGCCATGAGGTTACAGGTGAACAACTCATTCGCCGGTGTCAGGCGAGAATAGGTTGGTTTTAGAAGGGGGCATTATGAGGAATCAGCACTTCAGCCCTACAATTATTATAAGATGTAGAAGGGGGCTGTACTGTGCACCCAAATTGTTATTTTTGTAGTATAAGAAACATTAAAAGTCTGGTCTATTGGTTACTAGAGAACTTGTACTGATGGCAGTGTAAGCTAGTGGCAAGAACAAGATTAGAATTGTAGATATCTTACTTGTTATGTATTCAAATAAAAATTTCAGTAACAGTAATATTCGTGTGAACACAAAGTTTCATGAGACTCTAGCCAGCGGTTTAGCACCAGTAAGGCACAGTGGCGATACGACCCACAGGATGTGTTGCTGACGGGCGATCCCTCTCGCACAGGAATGGTTAATTATAACGTGAGCAAGCTAGGGGCCGTGATGATTTCGTCACCTGCTCTAGACCTAGGCGAAAAAAGAGAGTTGAGCGGAGGACGTGCGGAAAAGCACGTCCATGGCTGTTCCGAGGTCACAGGTAGGGAGACCGGGCCATTGTTGTAGCCTCGTGACATCAATGGCTTGCTATATAAGCCTCGTGAAGCTTGTCTTGTGATCTAGTCTTGGTGGTGTGATCTTGAAGCCCTTGTCGTGATGAAGTAGCTTAGCAGAGAAGTCTTGAATCAACCTCCAGCGAGATGGGTCGCCTTCGGGTCGTATATAAGTCTCTTTGATTTTATAAATTAATTAGATTTTGTAAAGTATGGAAAATACAACCATAGGCGAGATTCAATGTCCCTCATGTAGTAGTACGGAGTATACCTCCAGTTCATGGAGTCGTCAAGTAATTTCGAAAGGTGGAAGCTTCAAAGTGGTCCTCCGTAAGGTCATATGGTGCGCCTTTTGTGATATTAAATTAAAGACCAAGTAAAGAGTTATTTTTGGGTAATGAGTACAACTAGCTGTAACACAAGTTACCATGCATTACATTGTATAATGAATCTAACCATGTAGAAATTGCAATGTAAGATGTAGATATAGAAGTTTATGGTGTTGTATCATATGTATTGGATAATTGAGTCATACTAAACAAACTAACAAATGTGTATGGTAAAGTGAATTGTAATGGGTAATTGACTTAGTAAAGTGTGAGGATTGAAATATTGTTTATGTCATTAAAATGAATAGGCAACCCAACGTCCCACGTTCTGTAAGGTGCCCTAATTATAATCGACATACAACTGTGAAATCTCAGTGGTATTTGAGTGGTCAGTCCACTGTGAACCATAGTGTTGGAGGTGATGATGATACTCTGTCGATAAATATTGTATTTAGACGTCGTTATCATTGTGGACGGTGCAGTTCACTACTTTCTGGTATCTCTAGCTCTTTTGCTGGGCCAACCCATAGAGTTAGGTTCAAATGTTTTAAGTGTAAACAGTAGGAATTTAGTTCCCCTCTCACTTAGTTATCATTTTGCCCGGATCGACGAGTACCACGGGTCCACGCTCAACCGAATAGAAGCTTGTGCTTTACTACCTACAATCTTCTTAACATCTTTAGGTGCAGCTTGGGGTGAGAGTCCCCCTCTACCCGACTGTCGGGTGGCAGCAATTACCCATGTCTTTGAGCGGCACATTAAAAGACCCTGTATTCCATCTTAGGAGTTCTAAATTATATAATAGACAGCCGGCCACGTGATATCTTTTAAGTATACAAAGGTATTTATTTTTTAAATTTCCCACAACCATCTAGGAATGTCTTAGCAAATTAGTATTAATTTACTTTTTAAGTTTAGTCATTTGTTTGGATCTTCATTTTTACATTTTATATTTTGTTTAGTATTTCTCAATATTTTAAACTTATTTTGGTAACCCCCTCGTACCCGTCTTCAACTTCCTGCGACCCCCCATTTTGGAAACCGCTGCATTGCAGTATACAGTGGCTTTCCATTGTGTCAGGAGCACCATATTTCAGAAGCTGCTGGAGGGGCTGTTGTGAAGTCAGTGAAGGGCCATTTGCAACACTTAATCATAAATTTGACCCAAACAATTAAGTGTTAGGTACCTACACTTCTTAATGCAAATTGAAAGGTGTTTTATGTTTTGGAACTCTTGACTCTGTTGTCACCTAACTCCAGTGATTTCCAACCTATAACCCCTTGGTTGGGTGTACAATTACTGCCTTCTAAGAAAGTAACGTCAACCACAAAAGGCAGCAACTATAATCTGAACTTCGGCACTTATGAGACAGGTGGTCTTATGACTATCTAAATTGTATATACCATTGCTCCAAATGATTAGTTTTCCACGAAAACATCAAGCCAGGCATTGTGGTGATCATCAAGGCACTTAACAGTCCCCTTGCTGACCTGCAATATGGTTATCATTGAGCACTGCCACCAAGGTAATGGTAGACTTATCGGTGCTGCAACTGTTTTTAAATCATCAGAAATTCTTATTCTATAAACAATCTACATATATTCATTGCCAGTTTATACTCGTGAAACTAATAAACATTGAAGATTATAATTTGTAGTTGTGGGTGGTTTGTTCTATATGGTCAAGGTCGGATTTAAAAAGTTCACAGCAGTTTTTGATTCATTAAAAGGTTTTTAACATGTGTTATGTATTACAAAATGAACCCATTATTATTGGAAAAAATTATATGTCTAAAACATCTACTAAATGAAAACATTATAGTTGCAGAAGAGGCATTGTGTTGACTTAATGCAGTTAATGCAAGTAAATTTGAAAGTTGCAGTCCAGAAATAAAGCAGGTAGCTAACTCAGCAAAATCATGATTTATTAGTCCGTCTCCTCCTCTTTACATCACACCCATCACTAATGCAAATAATAGTACCTTGCTGTCTTCTGAATATACACTTGACACTGAAAATAGGAAAAAAAGACACAATGGTTATGATGCGGTGGAACTTAAGAAGAAGGGAGTGTGGTCATACCACTCTGCACTCATTGGTCATGCACGCCAGTGGAAACAAATTTAATAATGAAATGATTACATTGTCTAGAAAAGTTTTATTAAGAGTTCACAACCGTGGATGCTGCTTGTGCATGCTACATTTACAGTTCCTCATCTAATCACGATAGACCCTCAAGACATGTCTACTCTTGGCTGTGTCATTAAATAATTTTCTCTGAAAAACATCATGGTATATGCCTATACAGCAGAGCTCGGTGCTGAAGAACAACCTATCTGCCATCATACCCTTATAGAACACATTAATAACTGCAATCCTCATAACTTACAATCTTTCTGGAAACTCCCAGTAACCAAAATTCTCAGAACTCACTAAAAATACCAGGAAATCAAACGAAAAGATTGTGGTTCGTGGAGTGGCTAAATACCAATAACATATGTGTGTAACGATTTTAAATATTAAATTTAGACTATCTGAGATTGCAACAATCTATGTTGACATTAAATTGAAGGCTTTTACGTAAAAGGTACCAAGCAACATTCTTTGATTTTTTTTCTGTTATGTACACCAAGTACATAAAAAACCTTTAAATTTTGCTTGTATAAATAGAATCAAGCACTATGTGCCCTGTGCTATCTTCTGCAATGCACTGATCCAACCACCACATAATCAGCTTATCATTGCAAGCTGTTTTCTCAATTTAAAGGATAGGTTGCTTGGTTCCTTTTATATAAAAGAAGTCCAAATACACACATCACCCATTAACCCTTTGGCCAGCAATGTTTTTCATTAGTAGCTGTGTACCACAGAGCAAGGTTTTTTAAAAATAAAATGTACATATGTTTTTTTGTTTAAAATTTAGTTTATGTTTTAGAATTATTTTACAGTCATTTTATAAACTGTATACACATTTCCAGTTCCTTTTTTACCATTTTGCAAAATTTTTACTGTTAGCACCATGTACACTAAAAAAAAATTTAACATTTATAAAGTGCTAGGATTTCTTTTTCGCTGTAGATTTTTTGTATAATATTAAATATTTTTACTGCATATAAATCCTAAACATAATATGATTACTGTTCAATTGTTGTTTTCAAGCCCTAGAAAATTTGAAAAGACAAAAGTGCAAAATTGTATACATTTTGTATTACAGTACATGCATGCAAGTAGACTACCTATTCTATAGCTTGTGTTTTTCTTATTTATTTTATAAAATATTATACTTTTCAGACCTTGCCATGTTTTGTTACAATTCAAAAGTAATTTTTTAATTTTTTGAAGTTGCAAGAAATCAGGAGAAAAATAACATATTCCAAAATGAAGACATCCAGTAAGTTTAAGTCCTTATCGTGAGTTTCTAATCATATATGAAACATTTACATCAAACATACTTATTACACTTTATACCCAGGATTTTTATTTACAATTCAAAATTATTATATGGAAATCCCTGAAGCATGGAGAAAAATAATCAAACATTCAACTGTGAAGACATCCAGTAAGTATCAGATTTCGCGAGTTTCTAATCACATATGAAATACTTTCATCAAACATACTTATTACACTTTAGACCCTGGATTTTTATTTACAATTCCAAATTATTATTTGTAAATACCTAATGCATGGAGAAAAAAGAAATCAAACTTACAACAATGAAGACATCCAGTAAGTGTCAGATTTCGTGAGTTTCTAATCATATATGAAATATTTTAATCAAACATACATATTTCACTTTAGACCGTAGATTTTTATTTACAATTGCAAATTGTTATTTAGAAATCTCTAATGCATGGAGAGAAAAAAAATCAATCATACAACAATGAAGATATCCAGTAAGTGTCAGTCCTCGTGAGTTTCTAATTATACACAAAATATTTACATCAAACATACTTATTACACTTTAGACCCTGTATTTTTTATTTACAATACAAAATTATTGTTTGTAAATCCCTGAAGCATTGAGAAAAAAAATCAAACATTCAACAATGAAGACATCCAGTAAGTGTCAGATTTCGTGAGTTTCTAATTATATACAAAATATTTACATCAAACATACTTATTACACTTTAGACCTTGGATTTTTTATTCACAATTCAAAATTATTGTTTGTAAATCCCTGAAGCATTGAGAAAAAATCAAACATTACAATAATGAATACATATACCGAATCTCTTTCTCACTCTAATTAAATTTTTTTTATAAATGGGACATTTACATCACATATACTATGTTTCAGTTCCTGTCTTTTTCATTTACAATTCATTAGTTTTTTTTTTTTTTTCAAAAGTAAGTTCATGAAGCATCAGAAAATACAATACAGTACAGTTTTACACAAAACACATGTCCAATGATTGTATCTTTCTTACTCTTCATGGTTATCTTATTATTTATGAAATATTTACTACATACCGATTGCACTTCAGACACTGTCATGTTCAAGTTACAGTTCAAAAATTTTTTATTTGATGAAAGTCTCTAAAACATGGAAAGACACACAGCCCTACATTACACACTGTACACATCCAGCGAGTGTCTTTTCTCTTCTGAGGATTCCGTGCACTGTGTTTACACTCATAGCATTGCCTCTAAGGAGTCTTCTTTGAAGCAGTTGCAGGCACAGGCTCTGGGAAGTGTCTGGCAGTCAACCTTAGTGGGTCTGGGATTCCTGCAGGGATCTCAGTTGAAGGACGTCCACCTTTCATTGGTATCCGTGTCAGGCTGAACTCTTCTAGGAGTTGCCTTACAAGACTTAGCCTGTAGTCTAAGAGATTCACATTCTTCCCAGTTTTGCAGTTGTATAAAATACACGAATTGTAAACAATCGTGTCAAGAACATGGGAAAAAAGTTTTTTGTACCACTTGAGTGATTTACGTGTGCTGTCAACAAAACTTATATACATGTCACACTTGTCAACAGCGCCCATGTTTTTATTGTACTCCAGAACAGTGACAGGATTTCGAACATGCTCACCAGTTCTGTAATTTCTCTTGCCTGTTGCTTTGATGTCATGCTTGTGTATTGTTGACAGCATGTGTACATCGCGCCTGTCATGCCACTTTTCAGCAAGGATGGTTCGTGTGTGTGATACAGCACATTCATTTTTTGCAACTTTCTGGGGAAAGGTTGGCATGCATTTTCTGTTAGCCCTGACTGTACCACAGTCTCCAGTTTCATTTTCTAACAATTTCTGAAAAAGGATAGGGCTCGAGTACCAATTGTCTGTGTACAGGCAGTGTCCTTTTCCAAGATATGGTGTCAGAAGGGTCTTCACAATGGAACCAGAAATACCTAAGTTTGCATCCATATCAATGTTTATAGTGGCGCCTGTGTACACTAAAAAATCAAGGACATAACCTGTTTCGCAATCACAAAGGACAAACAATTTGATTCCAAATCTATGGCATTTTGATGGAATGTAATGTTTGAATGCCAAACGGACTTTCAATGCGGATATTCTTATGTGGCCGAAAAAAAGACCTGAATTTCAATTTTGTTGTTTCAACAATACAACTTATTTTGTAAAGTCTATCCCCAGATGGTTGGTTCAGGTTGTCTGCGAAATGGAGAAGTCGTAGTAAAAGCAAGTACAGATTTTGTGACATTATTTTACCGAACATGGGTGTCGACAGAAGTGGGTCAGTCGACCAGTAATCTTTCAGCCAATTTTTGACAGTGTGAGCCATTAGCATACTGATGGCAAAGAAAGTGTACATATCCTGAACTGTAGGCTTGCTATATTTTTTCAGTTTGGAATGTTGTTTTACGTCCAATTTATTTGTAACAAAGGAGAAATATTTATCTGTTTCACAGACAATATGTTCAACCAAATCATGATCAAACATTTGTTTGAAAACCTCCGATTCACTCGTATTTTCCGATAAATCAATATTATCTGTAATGCCGGAAGTTACATCATCAAAGTGTAGTGTCACAGGTGAAAATTCACAATCACTCTGCCACTCAAAAATAGTACAGGTAGCTGGGGTAATATTTTGTGTACTGACCTCATCACTTTCTTCGTTTTCCGTAACTTGTAAATCTTCATGGACTTCACTTTCAGAATCAGAATTATTTACGTTACTACTCTCACTTGCCGATTCCCAGTTTGCTATTAAAATTTCTTGTATTTCCTTCTCACTTAGCTTAGTCCGTTTGCGTTTAGACACCATGGTAAATTAAACTGTTTATTTTCGCGAACTTAACTTTTCCTTACAGCGAAGGCGGGACAAAATTTTTTTTTATTGTAAAACTATAATATGAATTTACTATACAGGTATTCGTGCTGCTTCCTATCGTCTCAAGTTACAACTATCACTCACAATCAACTCTCAGTTGCTTTGTCTGGACGAGAGAGGACAGTAGCAAACAAAGAACGTCATTTTAGCAGTGTGCAAGCACCGCATCATTTGTAACTGTGGCGCAAAAAAAAAAAAATAAACAGGCATTATATGAACGACGGAAAATAGTTACTGTAGTAATGTACAGATCGTAGAAGCGATATAAAATTTAAAACCTACGCATGAACAAACGGGCTTGCTCTCCAGGGCAAAACTAAAAACGTAAATATACGAGCATGCTCTCTGCGGCAATGCATCCTTCGCTCGTAAATATACGGCCATGCTCGCCAAAGGGTTAAATATTGTAGTAATTAGTAGGGTTCTGTAAATGTTCTGTATACCAAAACCAAAATTTAGTTTTTGCCACTTTCATTTCAATTTCAACAAGAATTTTAGTTGTTGAAATTTGTTAATTAACAAAATGTTTCTATCTAAATGTATGTTCAATAGCTTATTGAAGTTCATTTATTTTTGATTAATTCAGAAAAATCTTAATTCAGTGAAATTGAAGTCACATATGTAAGTCATGTAAACATATTTACTGGAAAATATTTACATTACAATTTATTTATCTGCTGTTGAAAGAGTGTGCGACAAATTGTTAATAAACTGAGCCAATATTGTGGGAAGGTGGTATTCCAACAGGCAGTGATGATAAATGTATTAAAATTGTGGTATTGTAACAATATCATGTAACATTTGAAAAATTTCTTAAGTCATATGTGCAGCCTAGGTACATTAAAAAAGTGTTGGTATATGGAAATAAATATGGCTGTTGGCATGTTCTTGCTACAACAAATTAAAGTACTATATTATTTTGTCACTGTAGATTTCATGGCCAATTCAAGGTATTAAAAATGCTAAGAAAGTAATGTGTTAGCTGAATAAATTTTAAAAATAAGTAAACAAGGTAAAAAAATCATAATTCACTAATCACGCAACGTATGTACCATCACTTCACAAGTGGTCAGACATCTTCGGCTGGACTTTGCTCAGGGCGCGGCCAATGAGTATCATTGTGGAAGACGTTTTGTCCTGCTGCGTGCACTGTCCGCTAGAAGCGGAATGCTGTGAAAAACACTCCACTCTGTCTCACATATATTACTTGATTTATTTCTTGAAAATTTTTGCAAAGATATATATTTGAAAAATAATTAATTAACTAGCTGAATGGTTTGTCTTAAGAGGACACGGTAGATAAATAAGTGCAGAATTCATCAATATAGATCTACACTTTTTGAAAGTCAATATAGAAAAACTACAAAACAGCAATCGTTGATTATTTTATTTGCCAACTTTATGAGCAAACATTTGCTCAGAATGATGCATTTGTTGAGCGTGATCTCGTGTGCCATAGTTAAATGTACAAGTGTATAAAATTATGGTGTCAGAGATTGTTTACAAAACTATGGCGTCAGAGATTGTTCTTCAGATATACGTTAATCGAGAAAAACACTTGCTCAGAAAGTTGGTTAACACTATTGTTTAGGATTGCTGTTTATTGATTTTTGCAAATTAGCTTTGAGAAGCCTACAATTCTGAACTGATGCTTTTAGTGCTGAATTATGTACCATGCACTCTTAATATCCAACTTCTATGGATGTCTGATTTTGCCTAAGTATCCGGGACTACCCACCTTTCTCCTAAGTTTCGTTAAGACTGGATTCATTTTTAAAAAATTTTTGTTTTTAGTGTCACTTTTGCAAATTTTCATAAATTTACTTTCGCTTTCATTTGGTGAAAATATGTCACTTTTGGACAACCCTAGTAATTAATTGTGAATTAAACAGTGCAGCATTGTAATATTTCTCACCCAACAATGCAAACCACCATGAAATCCCGAAAACAAATACGCAACAAATGTGTCATTTGTAACACTGTTACAGAATCCCAACAGATGCTGTGTTTATATGTGTTAAATACAATAGGTTCCTTTTAACCAGCATATGTAATGTAGTATATCTATTACTTACAACCCACTGAACAGGAGTGCAAATTTAAAATATGTTTACTATTTTCTCAGATATGGCAATCTGAAAAAAAAAATTTTTTTGTTAACCTATTTTATTTTTAACAAGTGTGTCATAATTTTTAAACTTGAATTAATTTGGCTTGATGTTTGTGTCCTTTTTGTACCTATACAAATTTAATGCACTCTTGAGTAGTTTCATAAAAATTTAACAATTGGAACTCTGTGCAACACTTTTCAAACACAGGTACGGAAACATTTTTAAAGCTAATTAGTTTTTTAAGCAATATAGTATAATAAGTGCAGATGAAAACAGAAATCATGTACAACAATCTACGTTTGCTGTTGGATCAAACATTGTCTATGGAATTGTCATGGAGTTCACTAGTTCTTTCACTACAGGATATTTTTTACGAGGCCATCTGAAGTGTCAGCTAAGAACATAATTGGACTGTGATATGATGCGATCATGATTGTTGATATCACAGTTTTAATGCAAAGTGTTTGGTGCATGCACATAACTTGTGTAAATAAGCATTTCTTTTCAGATAGTAAACATCAAACCCCTATTACAAAGTTCAAACATTATAAAAGCTAGTACAATTAGCCCGCCTTATCCGCGGACTTTGCATCCGCAGTTTTCACGAACGGCAGTTAGAAAATTAGAGAGAAAAATTAAAAAAAAAAAAAAAAAGATAAAAATTAAAAGCGTATGAATTAATATATTTCGCGTGCTGTACATAGTTTGCCACGCAAGCTAATAGCACGTCACTCGCCACACACCAAAGCAGCTAGTTTGTGTTGTCAGCCACAGTATCTGCTTCATTACACAATGTGCTAGGTGCGCGTGGTAAGTGGGCAAGAGCAACAAGGAAGCAATGTGGTATCAAATGTGCACGTGGCTGACGGGGGGCGTTACTTCACTCACATCAATTCTGCTTGTCGCCTGTCACACAATTCCAGAACAAAGTTATTTTTATATATCCTGCAGCACCCACTTTCCTCCCACGTTGCCCACCAGCAAACTGCTTCCATGTAGAACACGTGTATTTAATTATATTGTCTTGTATACCCGCTTGCCGCCCATCTGCTTCAACCACGAGTACGCAGTACACTGTTTATATACTGTGTGTGATTAGTAGGGGTTTGTGAGTATTCAAAATTATTAATATTTTTTGAATAATAAATTTTATTATTCAAATTCAAAAAACGAATACTGTACCAGAATCCCAAATTTCAAAGTATTTGAACAATTTTTTAAAATAGTCTGAGGTGATAGCAAGGCTATTTCTGCTTACAAGCATAATGTAATTTATGGATTGTACAGTTTTCACTGATATTTAAATGTTAAAATGAATATAAGTAAAAGAACTGACATTCACGGATGTTTACAACATAAATATTTACATATTCACGCACAAATGGCGTCACATTCGTGGCCATTGATATACTTGCGCTGATAGTCACTTTGCACTCAAAGTGTAGCGATATGCGTTAACAGAAACATCTCTATATATACAAGATGGCTGCAGTTACAAGATCACGGCCGAGGTGTAGATCACGGCCGCAAGCGAAAGTTCAATCTCTACATAGTTACAGTGCATACATCTATGAAATTTTTTTTAATGCCGTTTGTTTATGTATGGCGCGGTTTATTTACATAAAATGTTTGCTGCGGGGAAGTAGTTATTATTTTCGTTATTTAAAAAAAAAATATATCGTGGATCCTTAAAAATTTTGCAAATAGTGGGAACACGAATTTAAATGGTCAAAACAGGGGTAAACATCATTTTCAGCTTTTTGGTATGGTCTGCACTTCCGAATTTAACGTGACCAAAGTGTGGATCCAAAGTATTTGTTGGTATGAAATTACTACGGTTCATGCTAGAACTTTATGCACCGCTAATATTGTGACATTGTAAACATTTTTGTAAGTAAGCAAGGCCTGAATGAAATGGTTAATGCAAATGTCCTACGGGTAAACTTTTTTATTTACCGATACTTTTATTTGCTTAGCCGATTTAGAATGTCCAAAATTTCTATAAAACTATTCTATGAATGTTTTCATGTATGAAACACGTAGGAAGTTTTACTGTTATTTTACCAAAATTTGTTTGAAGGGTGATCAGTCTCTCTAAACATTAGCATTACGTTGTTTCCTGCACACTAAGATCTAATTTTTTGTAGCATTTTAATATTTTCCTACATATTTAACTTTCAAATTTCTGTAGACCTACTAAGATTCTTCTAAAATTATTACAGAAAAGTACTTATTTCTTTTTATCTTTCTATGTGTAGGCAAGTAAACTCTATCAGCAATGCCGTCTGTACTAAGCACTTTTGTAAAAAAAACTCTTTAGTTTTGTCTCGCAAATATAATAAGAGAAGAAAACTGAGAATAAAAAGCAAAATATTGCTGTAAGAACAGGTACAAAGTAACATAAACTAATATGTTTTTTAAGAATGTTCAAGATTATCAAGAAAAACTGTTAAATTGTTATGCTTTCATTAATAAAGCAAAGTGTATTTCCATGTCTCTGTAAAAACGCGAAAGTGTGCACTGGCAAATATATACCTAATTTGAAGAAACACTATTCAAAAAATATTATTCGAAAAAATCTATATTCGTTTGAAAACTATTCAAAACACTAAAACCACTATTGACACACCCTTAGTAATTATACACAATTCCATGGCCTACAGCGTAGTGTCTTTAAAAAGAAAGTCTGTTATGATCCTTCTAAACTGAATAGAGATCGCAATGTTCTTTGTATGAGTAACAAAATAAAATTTTTAGATTTACGGAAAGGCAAATGGCTTGTTGCATAAGAAGTAGGCTGGTGATACGAAAAAAAAAAAAAACTAGTGTAGTATTTGTACAATATGAAACAAATCACAATTAGTACTTCACCGAAAATTGCAAAAAAATTGCATCAAGTTAATTTTAGTGTAGTCAGTAGGAAATTGATGATTGAAAACATGTAAAACAATTCTAGGTGCTAATTATTATTTTATGTCACTGTGAATGCAACTATTAACGTTTTATGTATTTATGCATCGTAAATTTAAACCTTATTTGGTGTACAAAAAGCACTAGTTCAAATGTCAACACTTCTTAGCCAGTTATTTTAAAACGATAATAATGTGCCATACAATTTTTGTGGTTATGAGTTGTCTTTGGTGTTTCCATTTACACTGCCTATGCATTCCTGCATTGCTCCATTTTCACCTCATTCACCCTCAATGGCTTTTTAGACTTGACATTGAAAAGCTGTCTAAACTTCTCAAATTAATTTTTGTAATTCGCGACAGTGGTTGGCAATAATTTTAGCATTACATTAGTATCGTAATATAATAAATAGTATTTGAAGTTAGAAGGAAAATGTAAATCCAAAAATTGCACGTGGTGAATTGTGCAGTTTACTAAAGTGTCTTGAATATATGCGGTTTTCGCATATCCGCTGATTACCTGGAACAAAATATCGTAGATAAGGCTATGATGGGTAGTGGTTAAAATTATATTCCGTAGTTATTTTGTATGTTTTCATGTAATTTATCTGAGGAACTAAAACCCTAACAAAATTGGTCCAGATAGTATTTGCTATATTGTTTAGTCCACTGAATCATGTGACCACTTAAGTTGAAGCCACAAGATCATTTTAGTGTGACTTAATAATCATAATATGATTGTATTCTGACATTTTGCTTTAAATTTTGATTTTGGTGTTTTTGAAGCAAACAAATGTATACTCAAGCTCCTTTAAAATATTTTTAATAGTGAATTATTTCAGTGTCAGCGCTTATAGTTATGATTTGGCTAAATATGAGATAAGAGATATGTTGACAAGATACTATACGAAACATTCACAAAATTTGAGGTGGTTATTTGAAACTGACACTATTCATTAATCAGATTTACTCCTCCTATTAAAAAATTAGTAATAAATTATTTTACTACTTAGAAAGGTTTGAAAACAGTGTGGTATTTATCATTATTTTATTTTTCTAGCGTAGATTTTGCTATGTGTAAAATTAATGTTATTTTACAATAATTTTTTAAAAAAGAGCTATGTATTTTTTTCCAGGAAAAAATTGACTTCAGTTTTAGTGATCTGGTAGAGAATGAGCATTGCTCGAATTTGTCTGTGGTGTCATTGTTAGATCACACAATGCACAACATCATGGTACATACCTCGCAGACAGACCTGAATGAAACGGACAGGTGTGGATTGTTTTTTTTACTTGATGAGGAAGTGCTATCTTCGGATGCAAGTGATAGAACCTTTTTGGATAGACTTTTTGTCTACTGCTTGGAACGAGGTAAGAAAAAAATTGTTTTGTAATGAGTTTGGCTGGAATTTAATACAACAGATTATGTAGTACTGGCAAAATTTACTTTACTTATGATTTTTTATGACGGCAATAAAAAGTCATTAGGAAGAACATGGTTTGCTATATTTTACGGACATTGAAACTAGTATTATATTACATGATTTACGCAACACGTTAGTAATTAAACAGGTTTCATTTGAATGCATTATTAGTATTGGCCTTTGTCAGATAGTATGTGTCTGTCTATATATATATATATATATATATATATATATATATATATATATATATATATATATATATATATATATATGTATATAAAAGTCTAGTAAAATAGTATTTACAAAAATTACCAGATATGTAGCTAAACTTGTCAAAGAATATATTTAATACTAATGTTCAGATATGTCAAAAAAAACTATCATTTTCCTGAAAGGTTATTGGGAAAAATTATGAATTTTTTTTACTGCTTAAAATACTGTATTTTTTTAATAATTTTTGTAAATGGCTTACTATATTACCACCAGTACATGGCAGGGAATATGTAAAGTTTAGTTATCAGAGTACTTTGTTTTTGTCAATTTAAGAAAATAATTCTGTTTTTTGCTGGGTTAAAAAATGATTTAATTTAGTATAAATGATTTTATTTTTAATTACTTTTTTTGTGAAAATATTGATACAGGGTTCAATTAAAGCTATTCTAATGATGTTTATAAATTTAAAGCAGGTAAGGAAAATATTTAGTGTTTATTTATAAATGGTACATTTGTTTTCAAAGTTTTACGTGTGTAGTTTTGAAATAATGTGATTAGTATTTTGCCATAAACTATCACAGGTTGTATGTGATTTAATTTGTTACATCTAATGTTTATGAAATTAGTCAACAGAAAGGACGTGGCATGCTGCTAATTTTTAGTTGATGTTTGTTACCTATAGAAGAGATGCTGAAAGCAAAATAACAGCAAAGCAGTACATTTAAAAACATAGTTCTGCATCATTATGAACAACTTGATGGTGGATGCAATGTAACATATTAGTGTTAGATCTGTTCCTAAACTATACAGATTCAGATTCCATCATCAATTCTCAAAATTGGTAATTAATTCTTTGATTCCAATTCTGTGGTAATGTTAAGTTTTTTAAAAACTTATTTGTTTTCACTTTTGCATCCACATAGTCACTTTCAAACAAGTTACATTGTCACAGCAGATCAGTAAATTAAAAATATTAACCTTACAACACGTGTGCAACAGTGAAACTCAGCTTAGGTTATAGGAAATACAAAATCTGGTTGTAGATAGACCCTACCAACTTTCCAAATTGTTCACTTTGTTTGAATTATGAATCTATGATGGCAGCAGGTGTTTAAACATGCTTAAATTGCACTGTGGAAGAAAATGGAACCAACAGCACTATTAGTAGCTTCAAACCCACAGTTGCACCATATTTTGTAAACAAATGTTGATTGCTGTTATTGCCAAGTATGTAGCTAACCTGTTTGTATTATTTATTTTAAATGTATTATAAGTGCTAGTAACTGCCCAGATGCCCAGAAACCTATAGCAGTATTTAACAGTGAATTCAGTACAACATAATTGTGTAAGCATATGTGCTGACCATTATTGCTAAACAAGTTTTTATTTATGGTTAACATTCAATTTTATTTACTACCAGTTGTATATGGTCTATATTAGCTGCTATATAATTAAAACAATGAAGAATGTACCATTTTCACACAAAACCGTTAATGTAAGTCAGTTCATTAGAGCCCCGATTTTACAAGAAATGGATTTTACGAGAAAACAATTTTGTGTGAGGTCTAACCCTGACTTTGTGAGTATTGGAATTTACAAGACAGCTGTTTTACGAGGTCATTCTCAGGCAATAATAAGCAAAACCCCGATTTTACGAGTTCTGGATTGTACGAAACAATAGTTATATTATGTCGTTTTGGATACTGTAAGGCCTAACTCCTATTTTACAAGTACTAGTTTGAATTAGACAGCAATTTTACAAGGTTATTCTCGGACACTGTAGGGCATCATAAAATCGGGGTTTTGCTATACCTGCAAGACTGAAATTTTGCCCTGTTTCAGTTTATTTATTGAATGTTATTTTGTTTCCAGCAGAATCGATGGAATCAATCTAGTATGGAATCAGAATTGACCAATTACTACAGTATGTTTATTGTTATAGTGCTAGAGAATGCATATTTAGTGATTTTTTAGTAGTGATGTCCTCTGTGCTAATGCATCGGTGAGCATCAACACTCGGTTCACTCTCTTAGTTGTTAATTTCTTTTCAATTTATATTTCTTCTAATATGAGTATGAATTCTTATCTGTTGTACAAAACCAAACTGAAAAGTTCTGTTCTGTCATATTTCTTAAATTTACTGAAGTTTTTCCTTTTCATAACAATATGTTATAAAAAACTACTTAAATGCAAATATTTCGTACCTTTATTTTGAGACTCCTCTAGTAAAAATGGTTGTGGCTGTACTCAGCTACGGTGGTCTTCTTCCAGAATGGTGAATCAGATACTTTGGTAAGGGAACAGCAGGAATACACAGAGAAACTTATTGGGTGGGTACAATCATTCAAATGTTCCATATGCTAATATTTGGGTTGACCACTTACACAGTACTAATAACTTAAACTATTAGTATGTTACATGTAAAACAAAATTTAAGACAGTTTAAAATGTTTATTGCTTGTAGCGTTCTGTTTCCTCCCCAGAAATCAGAAAATTATGGCTCATTTGACTGTCTTAATGTACAAATAATTACGCATGCATCGGAACAAAAATCACATTAATTTTTACTTGATTTTTATTCTGTAACCTTCTGTCCCAAACTATGGCCATGCAACACTGCATTTTACAGTACTTAAAATAAACACAAGACTTTGCGTTATGTTATGAATGTAGGGGATAGTCCCCCTTGTAAACATGTACACTGTTGGATAAGAATTTAGTAGCGAAAATTTCTGCCCGAAAGAGTTTGAAAAAAGAGAACGACCTCATATGGAAAATGATCACTACACACTTAACATATAATTTGAAAATGGGTCTCAGCCCCTCGCATGTCCATCCTTTTCAATGTCACAATTTTAGCTTAAGATTGTGGAAGGGGGCACAGGACTAACATGCCATTTACGGTGTAGTTCTTCCACCTCCCACCAGCCAATCATGAGCCCTGCACAGGATATTTTACTATACACTACCATTATTCTTGAACCTGCCTGATTAAATAGATTCTGAAACAAAAAAAATATTAATAAATATTTGTGACTTGTAACTAGCCATACACATATATACAAACATGTGTGTGCATGTGTGTGTGAGTGTACGCATGTGTGCAGACTCTTAGTTATTAAATTTAAATTTGGTACTGCTGCAAAATGCTAATTTTAATAAAACAAAGCAATAATATTACATTTTGTGACCTGCAGTTATAACATTTAACTCTAAAACTGTTTCACTAATAATAGAACAAGTACCTAAAGAAAAAAGACAATAACTAAAAAAAATACACATGTGCCTTTTCTGCTCAACTTCATTGTGATCCTTTTGTCTGTTGCATCAACTTAAAGCAAAAATTGGACACATATTTGTGAATGCTTAAAAGGACTAAATGCAGAGATGCTTGTAAAGAGAGACATACACAATGCCAAATTTTAAACTGTTTTCATGCCTATTTTTGTTGCTGATTGCGTTTCCATGTATGTTACATTTCAGCACCATTCTGAGGTGTCTAGCTTTAGGTACAGTAAATTTTGTACCCAATAGCTTTCCTAAGAAATTATTAGAATATGCTTTATAATTCTGTTATTCTTTTCTGTTGGTGGCTTACCCAGAAGCCACAATGTCTAATCACAGCCAAGTATTGATGGCCAATGTGGTGGACTCTTGCCTGCCCACTCACACAACTTGCTGCTCAGGTTCTTATGCCAGTTACTTGATCTCAACCATTTAGCCGGTAGAACAATTCTCTCCTCTTCTCAGTTGTGGCGTGGGTTCGCAATAAAATAAAAGAGTGGCTTCGTGGTGAAAATTAAACTGGCTTTTATTTTACCGTGGCTTCATTTTACAGGTAAACACACTTTAGCATGTAGCAGTCAGTTCCTTTGAGCAAAAACACGACAACAAAAGAGAAAAAATCATGTAGCCAGTATTACATTAAAAACATTGAGGTTAACTTAATTTAGAAGCATTGAAAAGAGTTCCCAGCAGTTACACAGCCCTGAATCTATGCTTGTTAACCCTTGCAGGAAGCATATCTAGTGTCCGAGACATAGTTCTCCATCATCCTCCTTTCTTGTTGGTCAGAGAAAATCTGGGGCGAGCAATGGCTGCCGACACGCCAGCTAGCTGGTGTGGGTGTGCCATCCCTCCAAAATACTTCCGAAAACTCTTTTTATTCTCGAATGTTCTAACTTTAATAGTAAAGGCTCATAATTTGCTGAAAAATAACACAAGGCTAACATGAATAATACCGTTATTAAAATAATTATATTACATCTGGCGTATGTGTAATTAATTAAATGATTGCTGCTCTCGGTTGAGTGAGGTCATTTCCTGTTCTAGAACAATCTGGTCCATAATTTTACTGGCGAGAGATAAAGAAAGAAAGAGAGACATTCCACTGGCTGAAATAGCCCAACAAATATTACAACACCGAATAACTGCTCTGCCCATAAAAATATGAAAAAGTTACAAGATAGAAAAAATGTGGCAAATTTAATTAGCTTTAAATAGAGACCAATAATGACCTATCAATTTAAAGATTTATTATTTGGCTAATATAATGGACACCTGTAGTTGGCAAACAAAGATATTTTTAGGTAATTTCAATGGGTGAAACAAAACTGGTTTGTGATTATACTCTTAAACTTCATTATCTCTATATATAAAAACAAAGCTGACTGACTGACTGACATATCAAACTGCAGCCCAAACCACTGGACCTAGAATCGTGAAATTTTTTGTGGGGGTTCCCCTCAGGTCATAGGCGAGCACTAAGACGGGATTTTTCGAAATTCGACCTTTAAGTGGGTGAAAAGGGGTGAAATGTGTTTTCGAAGAAACGTCTATAGAGCTCGAACCCGACGGCCAACCGTCGTGATTTTTACTTTAATAGAACACTCGTAAAAATGCATATTAGCCATTTTAAGGATTTTTCGAAGTTTAACATTTAAGGGGGTGAAAAGACCTTAAATGTGTTTCCAATTAACTATCGATATCTATCGAACCCTTCGGGATAGAGAGTTGATATTCACTTCAAAATATTGCTTATGTAAATACCCAAAAAGTAGTTTTAGGTTTTTTTTAAATTCGACCCCCAGACAAATAAAAGGGGCAAAATGTGTTTTTTATGAATCGTCTATATCTTTGAAACACAATTGGCTATCGTCGTGATTTTAACTTTATTTGGTTACTTTTATAAATGTCTATGACAGGACTCAAAGACGTTTCGAAATTCTTTATTTAAAGGGGTGAGAAAATACATTAAATGTGTTTTCGATTATCCTTCCATATCTGTTGAATAAATCGAGATATCGAAGTGCTCTTTGCTTTAAATTGGTGCTTTTGTAAATATTCCAAGTACTATTTAAAATATATTTTCTGAATTCGGCCCTAAACTGGTTAAAAAAAAGGGTAATATGAGTTTTCGACTCACATTCAATATATATCGATCCCATAGCTTTTTATACAGCGACGTGATTTTTGTTTAGGATTGATGCTTACTCAAATATCTAAAAAGTGATTTCAGGAATTTTCGAAATTCGCCACCTAAGTAGGTGAAAAGGGGTGAAAAGTGGTGAAAAGCATTTTTAAATAATCGTTGATATATCTTGAACCCAGCGGGCTAATGTTGTGTTTTTTACGTCCACGAGATACCAATAAAGTATTCTAAAACGTGATTCAAGGGTTTTTCGAAATTTACTCTCTTAGTTGGTGAATAGACCTTGAATGTGTTTTAGATAAATCCTCGATATCTATCGAACCCGTCGAGGTATACAATTAATTTTTGCTTCAGGATGATGATTACAGAAATTATCGCAAAACGGTTTTCAGAAATTTCGAAATTCGATTTCTCAATACTGTGCAGTGGTGATATGTGTTTTTTTAGTGAATGATTTATTTTGATTCGACTGAACGGGCTTGCGATGTGATTTACACTTCAGTTGGATACTTATACAAATGTCTAAGGTGTAATTTTAAAATATTTCGAAATTCGACATCCAAAAGGGTGAAAAAGCACAAAATTTGTTTTCCACCAACCCACGATATCTATCTAACCAGTAGCGATATTGAGGTGTTGTTCATGTCAGAGTGATGCTTACGTAAATATTTTAAAAATATGTATTTTTTTTCTTTGTAAGAAACGTGATTATTAAGGATAAAACTAAGTTGGTCAATATTCAAGGCAGACGATCCGAAAAACAGGAACGAGCAGCGAGAAACAACCTATACAGGAGTTTCACTCTACAGTAACCTATCGAGACCTGGTGTTGTACAACCTCTATGAGCCCAGGACACAGATATTTTATTTTTTTTAATAAAATTTTATTTTCATGAATTATTTCGACGTTACATGACGCAGTTGTTTGTTACTCAGGTCTAAATTCCGGCATGTTCTGGGCTCGAATTCCGTTAAAAGCTACGTGCGAACGTTCAATTTTGACACACTGACAATAA
Source organism: Medauroidea extradentata (assembly GCA_003012365.1). Taxonomy (NCBI): domain Eukaryota; kingdom Metazoa; phylum Arthropoda; class Insecta; order Phasmatodea; family Phasmatidae; genus Medauroidea; species Medauroidea extradentata. Next base: position 54,462 of record PNEQ01038491.1, on the reverse strand, counting down.
CTACAAGGCAGATCGAATTAGTGCAATTTACATGTAGTCGTTTAAAAGGGGTAAAATTGCAGTTCGCTTTCCACTTAGGTTCCTCTACAACATCAGCTGACATATCGTCCGTATACTGCCATAAGTGATTAAGTTATTAATGTTATTTTGTTTAAAAACACTATTAAATTGTAGATATTAACAAAAATGTGGTAAGTTTCTATACTGTGATGCAACAGTACGAAATGACAAATATACTTAAAACTTAGACAATTGTTCGTGAACAATGTATACATATTCCTAGCATTTTTATCATTTTATCTCATTTTGTCTGGGTCACTTTTGGCAGTAAAATGACGATATATCATCTCACTAATATTAAGTTTGCTGTTTTAAATACGTTTCCGTGAAACCTTTACCTACTGAAACTTTGTAATAGCAATAAAGTTCCAGTAAATATGTTGAAAATATGTAACCGAGGGCACCGACACCAGTGGATGTACACAGGGTAAATAAGATGTTTTTCATTTGATTCACCTCTTATCTTAGGTGTCTGTAACTACCCCACAGCGTCAAATTGGCAGGGTTATAAATAAGGTCCAGGCGAAGTCGCCGTTAATGTCAGGGACAAATTTAAGACTGCTTTTCGCGTGGACAGCTATAGCTACTTATCCTGCTGCAGAACTAGCCGCTTGGACATTCAAACATTTGATGACAGAAGTACCAATATTGAGTACAAATAGGTTCTTCAATTAAAGTAAATATTACCAGCAGTTGCGAATAATACTCGCGAGCAAAGCCGTGGGGGACTGCTAGTGTTGATATAACTGATAATGTTCATTACCTTTCTTTTATATGGCCTCATATGACATACAATTATGTGAGATAGGCGTACCTTGTGTATAACACAGAGAAATTAAATGCTTCATGTCACTTAGCAATGTAAATATACAATAACCATTTGATTGTTAAATTGGAATGGCTGTCACAATTATACAGACAAAAGAAATTAATTTAAGCTTTTACATAAGAAGGTTGCATGAGTTCTGACTCATGATCTACAGGAATATTTAAACTGCTTCTTCAGAATGGGATCCCTTGCTCTGGAGAGAGGTGTCCATTCATGTGCTCTTCTCTTAGGTTACATGACATTTACATCATTTGATAAAAGAAATAAACAAAGATTATTCACTTCACAGGCAACACAACACTACCTCTGTTGGCAAGGCGGGCAACGGCACCAATTATGTACTAGCACTTCACCACTTAACGTACCCAACTCATAATATTGGCACTTGACTTAGTATTAACCTTAAAGACTTCGAGGCTCATTTATGCATAATCGCATGTCATCTGATATATTAAGCTTCAACTAGCCTATGAATTTTAATAATTGTAGATTTAAAAAAAAAATTGTTAACACCACATACCAGCTTGGATTGTAATAAGGTCTGGTGAGGCTAGCTATTTCAAAACAACCCAAGTAAATTAATTAAAATGAAGCTTAGTAAATTTTCTTACCCAAATCAATTTGCAAATCAACTGACAAATCCGAACTGCTTGTGGAAGCCTGCACCCTGTCTGTGTGGGCCGGTCCATCTGAGATTTATACTAGGGAACAACAGGGCAACTACCTTTTCCAACTTAAATAAAAAATTCAAAGCAAAGCTAATGTTAATATTGTACAATCACAAAAAATGACAACTTTACTTGCTGTAAAAAATGCTCAAAACTGCTCCCTAATATATCCACTTGGCTAGTCCAAAGTTTTAAGGTTATTTGTACACTAAATATAAGCTAACAACCAACTTTAATAATGTGCACCATGTTGTTTGCATGGGCCTTCAGATCGGAGAATAATGCATTTATAAATATTACATTGACTCTGATAAATTTATACACAGCCTGCACAACAAACAATTAAAAACAATGTTCTACAACACCACATCATGGTTGCCACAAATACTAAAAAAAAAAAAAAAAAAAAAATGTTTAATACCATACATATTGCTAAATGTGTCCCAGGCCTCCATGGTAATATTACTCCCTTTGATTATTGGAATAGCATATTCAAAGTATGTCAGCACTCCCTAAATTCATCAACACCTTAGTGCTTATTGATATACTTATGTGCGAATCACACAGTGCGAACATGAGGTCGTGCCTTAGCATTCACAAACATATGTACCCCCTTTAGTTACAAATAAAAGAAATAACATAAATATCACAAGAAAATCAGATTCCCCACACATTAACTGCAAAATCACCATGCATGACACATGACCAGTCTTCACCAATGTACCTATCCTTTTGTATTAATTACCTGCAAAACAATAAAAAACTTCATAAAAAAATACATAATTACACTGAAATTGACGACTTGCCACGCACACGGCCACACACATGAAACTACTACACCCTAACTTACCACACACACTCGCTTAATACACGGAGTAAGCTAAATTATATAACTTTGAAAGGTTTCAGAAGATAGGAGTTGTAGATGCCCTGCACTACACCATCTCTTGCTAGGTCTCTTAACTCCTAGGAATTTGGACCAGCTTTCCTCGGAATTACAAAAGGACCATCGAATAGGAGGAACAACTTTTTAGATTCCTTATTCTAAAATTGACTACGCTCAGCCACTCTCAACAAAACCTTGTTTCCTACATTAAAATTACTCTTCACCTCACCTTGCTGCTTACTCCTTCTCTCTGCAGCTTGCTGCATTCTCTCCTTCACAGTGGCTAATTTCTTCTCCAAACTAACAACTGTCTCCTTGGGAAATTCTAACTTAGCAGCCAATGAATCCCTTGCTACAACTCCCTCAACTAAACTAGCTGGTGAAAATCCTGTACTACAATGTAAGTGAAGATTCATGTAGTTGTCAATTAGTGGAACTACTTCAGTCCAACCACTCTGATGATCATGCAAATAAGTGTGCAGAAGACTACCTATTTCCCTCATACTCCTCTCGACTGGGTTTCCCTGTGGATGTCTTATCGAGGAATAGACCACATCAACACCTAGCCACAGTAATTCCCATCAGTCACACATCTGCTGTGAACTGAGTACCATGATCACTCAGTACTCTCTTAGGTGTCCCATACTGAGGAAAATAGTTGTCTATGAGCTTATTTACACAAACACTAGCAGTTGTCTTCTTCATTGGATAACAGACTCCATATGTTGTGAAAACATCCAAAACGACAATAATATGTTTTACTCCGCCCTTCGATATTGGCAGCAGGCCATAGAAATCTACTGATAACAAATCCTTGGGGTGTTTCGTGATTATAGCGTGCCATGGTCCTTCCCAGCTCTTATTCGGAAACTTAGCCTTCTGACAAACCTCGCAACAACTAACCACGTGTCTCACCATTCTAGCCATATTTCCCCAATGATAGCTGTTGTGTAAAAGCCAGAAAGTCTTCTTCTCCCCAAAATGTCCATACACATGTGAGATTAAAGCCCTCGCTCACTGTTTTGGCACACAGACATGCCAACTTCCCGACTCCTAATCTACCTTTCTGTACAAAATACCTTTGCTAAGGCAATACCAATTTTAAACTTTTACAACTGAAGGTTCTGTTAAATCCCGGTCCTCATCCTCCAAAATGTCAATAATTCTGCTTAAAATTTCGTCCTCATGCTGTCCTGAAGCATTTATCAATTAAATCCTTTATCCTGTTCAATACTAATTTTAGCTATCACCGGGCCAGCCCTAGGTTTCTCCTCTACTACCAGTTGGTGAGCTTCTACCGTTACCCTGGTAAGCAAATCAGCATCTCTATTGCCTTGGCCTGTCACATACTTAATCTCGAGGTCAAACTCCTGCAATACCAACCACCAACAAGTAAGTCTACTCCCCATTAACCTGCATGTTTTAAGAAAAGAAAGAGTGTGATGGTCTGATAAAACTATGACCTTATGCCCTAGGAGTATATTTCTGAATTTACCTAAGCCCCAGACTACAGCTAGACATTTTCTCTCAGTAACAGTGTAAGATCGTTCTCCCCCTGCTAACGAGCTGCTCTTGAAAGCTATCAATCTCTCCTCTCCTTCATTATACTGAAATAATTTAACTCCTATGCCATATCCTGAAGCATCTGAACTTAAATAAAACACATTTCCAAAATCTGTGTGGTACACTACACAATCATAGGTAAACAAAGCTTTTGCTGCTTGAAAGCTGTCCTGACATTCACCATCCCATTACCAGTTCACTCCTTTCTTTAACAAATTCAGAAATGGTGCTACTGTTTTAGAAAATTGTTCAGCTAAACAATGGTAAAAATTACAAATTCCTAAGAAATTTCTCAGTTCTTTAAAGTTGCATGGTGTTGGATAATTCTGAATTAACTCTATTTTCTCTGGGTCTGACCAAATGCCTTGGACATCTAAAACAAAACCTAAAAACAATACCTCCTCCTAAAAATTTTTATTTGTTAAGTTTCAACTTCAAATTCAATAGCCTTAATCTTTCAAACAGTTTCTGTAAATACTGTTGGTGTACATCAAATGTCTCACTCACAATTATTAGGTCATCAACATAGGCCTTCACTACTGACCCTACTTCAGCCCCTAAAGATGCATCTACAGCTCTACAAAATTCACTTACACTGTTGGTTAAGCTGAAAGGTAACACACAAAACTGATAGCTGCAGCTTCTGCAAAGAAAAGCTGTATATTTACGATCTGCCTCATGAAGTGGTACTTGCCAAAAACCCTTGCAAAAATCTGTATTGCTCGTGTACTGAATACCCTGAAATTCTGAAAATAATGTGTCTGGTTCTATGGGTGATTCTCTGTCTGGTGGTATTCTGGCATTAATTTTCCTCGCATCTAAACAGACCCGTACCATGCCATCCTTCTTTCTAACGTATGTTAATGGATTTACAAAGGGACTGTTGCATCTCTCAATAATACCTCTACTCTCCATCTCCTGAATCTGCCTATCTACTTCCTCTCTACATGTCCACGGAATGGCCAATGGGGTAAGTTTTCTGCTAAAATAGTGTATTATCTAGCACTGGTATTATAGCTTCATATTCAGTCGTGAGCCCTGGCTCCTCAGAAAATACATCTCTAAAATTATTTAGCAACCCTCTTAAGGCCTCCTTCTCATGGCTCGTAGTTACTCCACAGCCATCCATAACTTGCTGCAATTCAGTTTCCCATTTTACATTCCTCCTACCTGAATGAAATTTATCTATACACTGTCACCTAAGGCTACTGGCGCATTCTGCCCCCTTAAGGTCACGCTCATCTACTATGCCTATCCGCGAAGATTCATATTTGTTTCCATTAGACACACTAGTCAATATAGGAATGCAATTACCCCCTAAACACAATACCCCTGACAAAATTCACTACCACCTCTAACTCTTGCATGAAGTTCATACCAATGATAATGTCACGAGTCAGTTGTGGAATAACTAAGCACATTGCACGGTATTCTACGCCATTAAAATTTTAACTTCAAAAATACTTGCTGATTAATTGTTTTACTTTTGCCCTTTGTGGCACCTATCACAGTAAGTTGCGGTACTGGCAATCTTGAAATATTAAAACATGCCTTCATTAAATTATCGAAAAACTGCGTGGTGACACACCAAAAATTTCTGAACCTGAGTCGATCAAGACAACATCTCTGTCAGCTATTTTGCAAGGTAATTCCTGGACAACATAATGACAATCAGACAACTCTAATTCATTCAACAAAAATTCCCTGTCATCAGCAAATAGTGTGGCAGTCATGTACGCACGGTGGCGGCACGCGTCAGTCACCTCGGCCTGGCTGCCTAACCCAGACGACCACCCCCATTTCCCGGGTTCAATCCATTGTCACGTGCGGATGGCCCCATGCCACGTTGCTGGTTCGTCTGTCCCGCACCCCCATGCACTTGTGTGGGATCAGGCTGCTACGAGTTACCGTTCGCCTGGTTCCCCCCCTCCAACTTGGACACGTGCCTGCACCCGCCTTGCGAGTCACCCTGCGTGTCGCCGCCTACCTGCGCCCCCTTCTGCTGGTTTCTCTCGTCGTTGCGCTGATATTGCCCATTCTCAATGTGCCCACGTATCTGATGTGCTGAAAATTATAACGGTAGCTGTTATGCTGTGGTGGGTGATGTATGTCATCTGCCCCGTTGTCATGACGCACCTCAATATCTCTACTGTCACTTTCAGCCTCAGCAAACCTTTCACAGCAGTTCTATGGCATTCATTTCTTTGCCTATCAGCATACGTTGCACAGTTAGGGGAGTCTGGGATAATACCAACATAACTATGTCCGCCTCCTCTAGTGGGTGGTCATAATACTTTGACCTTTCAGCTACTCTACAAAGATGGCTTTCAAGCTTTCCAACGCGACACGACCCCCGATACAACTCAGTGCAATTGCTTCCCTGGATGCGTGCATCCCAATATTCACTGAGGAATTCCCGCTCAAATTCTGTGTAACAGTTGATGCAGCTTTCCCGCAATTTATACCACATCTTGCACTTACCCTCAATGGATTTCTTTGCAATAATTAGCTGTTCACCCTCGCTACACTCATTCAACTTGAAAAATTCATTTAGTTTTTCCAGATGTTTTTTTGGGTGTTCCCCCCTCTCTGCTCTGAATCTGGGTATGTCGCGCTCACAGTAGGTCTGCCCTAGTCGCAAGAAGCATGGGTTCGCCTTTCCTTCTTTGCCAACTGTGTTCATTCTCCCTCTCTGTTTTTCATCCTCCTCAATCCTTTTGACAAACGCGTCATTAGTATTATCCAGGATAACCTGAAATCCACTTTCAATTCGTGCAACTTCCTCCCTCAGTTGTTTTTTGCTCTCTTTGGCCTCAATCAATACCTCTGATCTGAGCTCACCGAACTTTCTCACCTGCCACGAAATTGCACCCTTGCACTCCATGAGCGTGTGTTCGAGTGTCTTGCTACGGGCCTCAATTCTGTCCCACGATCCTACCACGCTCAATACCTCACCTGTGATGGCCTCAATTTTGCTGTTAAGCATGCCCTGTTCCACCACTAACTGCTGAATGGCATTGTCGGTCGCCATGTGTTCTACTCGTCACGATACCTCACTCGTAGCGCGTTCGTGCCCCCAGCAATCATACAATGCTGCAGTTTCTTCCGCACGCTCCTTTCTCACCTGTTCTAACAATTCCCTGTTAGCCTGCCTCAGTCTTACCTCCTGCCCGTCATGGTCCTCTCACATTTCCCTTCTGATTTCTGCAATCGTTTCGTTATGCATTTGCATTTCCTACCTCATTTCGCTGAGTTCAGCTTTAAGCATGTGCCAGAATGACTGTAAGTTCAAAGTTTCTGGGATTAACCGAGTTAGCTGACCGAGCTCTAGACTCGTGTCCAAATTTACTAGACTGCTTAACTCACAGTGCGTCTGAAATTGCACGACGGTGGTGCTCGTTTCATCACCTCCCCACACCGAAACTTCCCAGCCGTGTGACATGCATGGTCACTTCACTCTGCTCATTTATAATGCACCAGCGAATGCCAATGACAATTAGTGAAAAAGTTACGGTATTCTAACATTTGCAACAAAAACTTATATAATTAATGCACGTCTCATCATCGCACGTGCTCCAAATGAAACTGTCAACAAAACCTGCCGCAATACTAAGCCGGCCTACAATTCACTTTACCTGCTCACATGGTCACACTAAAAAGGTTAACCTACTCAGCACATGTAATGCCTGCTTACATTTTTGTAAACAAACACCACGAATAAATAATAAATAAAAAACACATCTGCACACCCTTAATACTAACCTACAGGCCAGCAACAAATTAGTCAATATTCTGTCAGAGCTACCACATGATCCACGTTGCCCAGCTTACCTGGACTTTTATCGCGCGTACTCTCCCTCTCGAGTAAGCGGTTGGCTGTGGTTAGCAGCTTTTCACGCTAACGTGATGTTCTGCGAAGGTCGCGTTGTCCTGACTGGTCCTGTGTGGCTGATGTTGGCGGTGGTTTGCGGCCCCATGGCCGACAAGCTGTCTCCGGTCATCAGGAGTGGTATTGTACGTGCTCCCACACGCTCACTGGCCCCTTAGCTGATGTTGGCGGCTCCTTGGCCAACAGGTTGGCTCCCATCGTTCATGCTCGTACATATTTCCACGCGATCCCACATCGTCCACATTCTCTCTCTCTTTCTCACTGCCTTCGGTACTACTGTTCCCGACGAAACCCTACGTTGTAGCCGAAATGTGGTGGACCCTTGCCTGCCCACACACACACCTCGCTGCTCAGGTTCTTAAGCTAGTTACCTGAACTCAACCATTTAGCCAGTAAAACAATTCTCTCCTCTTCTCAGTTGTGGTGCGGGTTCGCAATGAAATAAAAGATTGGCTTCGTGGTGAAGATTAAGCTGGCTTTTATTTTACCGTGGCTGCATTTTTCAGGTGAACACACTTTTGCACGTGGCTGTCTGTTCCATTGAGCAAAAACACGACGACAAAAGAAAAAGAAATCATGAAGCCAGTATTACATTCAAAAAATTGGAGTTAACTTAATTTGGAAGCATTGAAAAGAGTTCCTAGCAGTTACACATCCGTGAATCCAGGCTGTTAACCCATGCGGGAAGTGTATCTAATGTCCGAGACATAGTCTCTATGATCCTCCATCGTGCCTGGCCACCCACGTGCCGGCCCACGAGACATCAAAAACACGTCTACATCCCGTGTTGGTCAGAGAAAACCTGGGGCTAGCAATGGCCGCCGACGCGCCAGCTAGCTGGTGTGGCTGTGCCAACCCTCGCAAATACTTCCGGTAACTCTTTTTATTCTGGAGTGTTCTAGCTTTAATAGTAAAGGCTCATAATTTGCTGAAAAATAGCAGCAAGGCTAACATGAATAATACTGTAATCAAAATGATTGTATTATGTCTGGCGTGTGTGTAATTTATTAAATGATTGCTGCACTCGGCTGAGTGAGGTCATTTCCTGTTCTAGAACAAACTGGTCCATCTTCTTACCAGCGAGAGATAAAGAAAGAAAGAGAGACATTCCACTGGCTGCATTAGCCCAACAAATAATACAACCCCGAATAACTTCTATGCCCGTAAAAATATGAAAAAGTTACAAGAGACAAAAAATGTGGCAAATTGAATTAGCTTTAAATAGAGATCAAGCATGACTAATCACTTTAAAGATTTATTATTCCGCTAAAATAATGGACACCTGTAGTTAGCAAACAAAGATATTTTAGATAATTTCAATGGATGAACCAACCAGACAAACTGGCTCATGTGACTTAGCAATATAAATATACAATAACCATTTGATTGTTAAATTGGAATGGCTGCCACAATTATACAGACAAAAGAAATTAATTTAAGCTTTTACAAAAGAAGGTTGCATGTGTTCTGACTCATGATCTACAGGAATATTTAAACTGCTTCTTCAGAATGTGATCCCTTGCTCTGGGGAGAGGTGTCCATTTATGTGCTCTTCTCTTAGGTTATATGACATTTACATTATTTGATAAAAAAAATAAAGATTATTCACTTCACAGGCAACACAACAGTACCTCTGTTGGCAAGCCGGGAAACTGCACCGATTATGTACTAGCACTTCACCACTTAACCTACCCTGCTCACAATATTGGCACTTGACTTAGTATTAACCTTAAAGATTTGGAGGCTCATTTAGGCATATTCACGTGTCAGCTAATGTATTAAGCTTCAACTAGCCCATGAATTTTAATAATTATAGATGTAAAAAATATTGTCAACACTACATACCAGCTTGGATTGTGACAAGGTCTGGTGAGGCCAGCTACTTCATACCAAGTTCACCTCGCTTCAGAGCAGTAAATGTAGTGTTGAAGATGTATGTTAACATACATGTGTCAAGTTTTTTCTCCTGAGGTTGTATCTATATGCACGTGAATTTGTGAGTTGTACTATTTTTCTTGAAGCTAGAATTAGAATGCATTAAAATTTACATGTTTCAATTAATGTATAATTGCAAATCCTACTATTCCAAATGAATGTGCATGTGTTCAAAATAGATTAGTAATTATTGCATGAGTCAAATAACCAACCCAGGCCATGTCACTAATAAATAAACATAGATTTCAATGATAATTAATATTTGTGTGCTTCACCAAAGTAAAAAGCAAATTAATATTTCCTTGTCCTTTTTTATTGAGAATCTCGTATTTTAAACCAGGATGAGTCACATGGTTGTCACTGGTCAAGTGCTGCTTTGACTGTACATCCTTCTGTTATTTACGTTCACTTACTTTGGTCAACGGATTTCATAGCTTGTAATCTATTCTTGATATTAGATTATACAATATTTTTATATGCAATACAAAAGGAAACGACTTAAGCTAAGTTCATTTGTGAAAAAATTCTTGTTTTGTACGTATGATTTTTCTTCAGGGTAGTAAAAAATTTCTAATTCTTGTCCAAGTGGGGAATAAGGAATACAGATAAATCCTTCTGTTTTAAGAATACCTTTATTTTTCGTATTTTTTATAAACAGATTTTTACTAGTGTCTTTAACAATATAAACAGATTTTATTCCATTTTTTAGCTCTAAACTCTAACATATGTAAATTTGTTTTTATCATTTACGAAGAAGGCAAAACTTTTGTACACCGCATTTGTAAGATCATCTATCCATTGCTGTTTAAAATAATTTTTTTATATCTTATTTGGTTTCTTTTATTTTTTTTCTTCTCTAAAATATTTTTGTAGTCAACATTTAATGCTAAATTTCATCCAAATATTGTAGTTTTCTTTGTTGTATATTATTTAAATTTTCTAATTCTTGTCCTCTTTTCTTAGTAAACTGTAAATATGCCCCATTATTTTTTTTTCTAGGCACAAATTGTATTATCTTATTTGTTTTTATGAGCCCTAATTCTTCTAAATTTTTATTTTCAGGGATAGTAGAAAAGTAGTTGTGGAACTTATAAAAATATTGTTACGGGGGTAACTAGGGGCGTACTTAGGTTCCAGAAGAAGAAAACTCACGAGAGATACACAACCTTAAAATAGGTTCGTTATCAACAAAGAAGATTAAAGATAAGGAATTTGTTTTATGAATTTAATACAAAAACAAAAATCAAAGAAACGTTTACAAAAATTTGACTAGAATTGACAAGTAAGAAAACAAACAAAACTACGTACGACTTATCATCATAACTACATTTCCATTTCTACGACACAAATACAGTTATTGTTATTCAACTTAATCACCTAACAAAGTTTAAAGTCTACTAAATCTCTAGTTTTATTTTCCAGACGTCTGGACTGTTCACAACGACAGTGCAAGTATTTAGATCATTTATAGGTCTCTTATCATCACTCCTAATGGCCTCAAGGTAGGGGGTATTTCCAAATCAAAAATAAATAAATAAAGTTAACTTACGTGTTCCGATAGCCTGTCTTCAAACTCTGTTCCAGCGGGCACCTTCCCGCTGCCTCTGACCGATGACAACGACCCCAGGGGGGACAGAATCCCCTTCTTAAAGCTCATGCCCTGCTTAGCCCGCATTTCGCGCGAGGCGATGACCCCAGTGCAGTGCCCACGACTTGTGGAAACATAACCGCCCGGGTTTTCGGTTAAATCTCCACGACCAGTAGCAATCCACAAGGACCATGCCAAATCACGAAATATAAAGCCAATAAAATTATGAAATTTTGAATTTACCGGAAATTTGGACTAAAAAATGAGGGCCTCATGAAAATCAAACGTAACAATATGTTACTGCAGATTTTATAAAACATGATTGTTTTACAGAAATTACATTCTCTGTTTCTTCTAAAATTTCTATATAGTTAATAGGCAGCAAATTAAAACTAAAAACAGATAAAACATTTTTAATTAATTTTTTTCCTCTTTATCTTCTACCAATTTTATTTGTATTACTGTTAATTTTTTAGTACTTTTACTACCCCAATTATATTGCAGAAGATTTGTTAATTTTTCCCACATTTTAGCGAGTTTCACAGAGTTAAATGGAGGTTTATCAAAACATTTATTATTATTTGTTATTAATTTTAAACAATCTGCTAATGGGTTAAAATCTTTTTCTTTTTCAAAGTTTTCGTTGACATAGTTATACATTTTTGCTTCTATTAGAGTAATTCCATTATTTTTAGCTAAAATAGAAGAAAATGTTTCGTTTAATATTTTATCAGGACGATTTAACAAATCTATATTATGGTTACTGTGTTGTTTATTTACTCCGGGACTTGGCAACTACATTTATTGTACATTTTTACTCTTGAATTAGAATTTATCCAGGTTAAACAATCTTTTTCCAACAGAATTATTGCTAACACTATTATGTTAAATTTTTATTTATATTTTTCTCCTTGTATATGAAAATTAAAATTATTTGTCTTACATTCTATCAGCTGATTTTATTTTATAAGGAATCGCGACAGGATTTTTTAATTTTGGTTTTATAATTTTTATATCTTCGCCAATAATTTGTTTAACCCTAATAATAAATAAGAAATTTTTGCTTACTCCATGGTCTGCTAATCCGAAATTTAAAAATCTGGATCTAAAAATTCTATAAAAACTGTCTCAAGTGTCCTTTTTTTACAAGAAATTTACTATTTTTCTTTTTTCTTCACAGTCTATATAAAATCAGTAATTTTAAAAACCATAATATTATTGTAAATTGGTTCTGTAACTGGTTTAAATTCTTCTAGTTTTTTCTCTGTTTGTGTAAATAATATCTCCAATATTTGTAATAATATTATTATTATTATTAACATTTTCTGTAAGAAACCATAATCAAAATCTTTTGTTTGTTGGTTTTATTTTATTACCATTATGTTCCGCTATAAGATATTTTTTGTTGATAGCGCCCATTTTATTTTTAGCATCCATTTCTTACAAAAAGATTCAATAAGTTTATAAAAATGTAGCTATAATAAAAAAACTAAATTATAAAACATATCAGCCAAAAATAATATGTAGAAAAATCTTTTTGTTGTTTAGAGACAGATAAAATTTTAGAAATCTTTTTACTGCTAAGAGATAGAATAAAAATTAATTAATTTAAAACAGACCAACCTAAAATTTATAATATCCTTAAGCCTAAAATAAATACCAATTTGGGTATTTAAAAGGTAGCTGAATCTGGGTAGCTGAAAGTATAGCGATGTGATAAGCTTCCATACACAAAGAAAAAGTTAATTTCATTGTCATAATAGCTGTTGATAATAACAATATGAAAGTAAACAATAGCTGTTGATAAAAATAGATGAAATTAAAAATTAGGGAAGATGTATATTTTGAGTTATTTTACATAGATTCATTTAATGTGTTTGTTGTTTTAAATCCTTACAAAAATATTAACGAATTTGAAATTGAATATCATAATACAAGTAGTCATTGGACATTTTAATTTATTGAAAAATAATTAGTTTATCATTTAATTAATTATTTAAGTTTTTAATTTTTCTATTTCATATGGAGTCATTTACACTCCTTAAATTTTAACTACATGTTTTATCTCCTTTTTTATGATGAATTTGTAAGAATATCTTTATAAGAAGATTATAAACAATTCACCTTTATATTTTGATAATTTTTGCTAATTTGTTTTATGTGCATTTTTAACACTAATAAGGGTTGCTGCGTTGGAACGTAAAAATATGCTCTACTAACATTAATAATTAAAAAGTTAAATCTCAGTGTTGTTTATTGAGTTCTCATGATAAAGTGAACAGCCCTTAACAATTGTGTTCCACTGCAAACAAAGAGGTTATGTTGACAAAACAAGTAACAAACACACAAAAAATCTCTAAACACACTACTAGGGCAGCACTCAAAGTTCTGCTGATGTTGATTAGAGAGTGTCTGCTCAAGGGTTTAATTGGTTGAAGGCATAGCTCCGTACCACAATTTGAGTTAGTTTGCACTCGTAAATTAGATACACATCCCAAAAAAGAGTTATAGCTACCAGGTTGTGTTGTGGTAACACTTGCTGTTACGGGCACGCTAGGGATATTGTCTCTCTTCCAACAACTTTTAAATGAAAAATTATAAGGAACATTGACAAAAAGAGACTTCACTGTAATATGGAATCCGCGTACACAACAATTTAATTTCTTGTGCCAAAAAAATTGTGACCCTGAGACAGAGTACAAACTATTCTTGGCCTATAGCTAAATACGTGCAGCACTCACAGAACATAGTTGGTTTAGAGTCAGCCTGTGACACAAAATGTTCCGGGATCGAATCCCGTGATAGGTGTGAGAATGAATTAGTGTCTGTCTCGCTGGCCCAAGAGTTGAGAAAAAACTGTCATTTCTGTCTTGTCCTCGATGTCGCGAGTCCCAAAATAATAATAAAAAAAATTGTGTAATAGATTTTTGGGCTTTTCTGCTGTGTTTATAAAAGGGCAGAACACAAAAAATAAATAAAATGAAGATGCAGGTGTTAAAATACTTAAAAAATGTCTGTAAATATTCCGCTATTGGACGAGTCCATTATAGAATATGTACGAAATGAATGATAAAAATGAGAAGTAGTCCGAGTTAAAAGTTTCTTGAATAGTGCAATTTGAAAAATCTTTTTTGCATGCTGGGTACTTATTAGTAGTTACAAAACGTTGGTAGACTGTGTTATGTGTTAATACATACACAACTATTATACCTGGTGTAAATTAAACAAGTGTAATACATTTACATTTTTGTAGCTCTTTTATTTCATTATTTTGAGTAAGAAAACACATTTAGATAAAACCTTACTTATTATATAGAGGGGGTTGTAAGTCACCATTGTCGCTGAAGCCTATTTTTCTGTTAATAGTCAATTAAGTTTCAAGGTTCAGAAGTCAATTATCTCAGATTTTGATTTACTACTAATGCAATGCCCATATTACTTAAAGCATTGTTAAGTCCATAATAACTTAATTGGTGGATAAGAAACTTTGAGTGACCATGATATGATTGCTATTAGTCACGAAATGTCTCTAATAAAAGAACTCATTGCCAATTATTTTTATAGAGGTTACTGTTGTGTAACTAGATTTATTCGGGGTATAGTGAAATTAAACTGTTAAAAGTACCGTGTTTAAAGAACTGTTATTATCGGGTCTATTCCTAGCGTTATTATGCCCACAGAGATAAACCCTTAAAGGAAGTTTTTTTAATAAACTTTCTCAAAAATTTTCAAAACGTAAAATACTATTAAATTTTATTTTAAACATGCAAAAACACCTTAGCAAAAATAGAATTATGACCCAAATAATTGTATTACACTAGAAAATTTCAGGATATTTTTTACACTAAGTTATTCTTTATCATTGAAACTGTAACTTGTAAAGTTATCAATCAAGCAAGAAGGCACAAACTTTAAATTTAAACCAAAACATGTGGTGTGAAGGAGCCACAAAACTTAGCAAAGTAACCCATCGTTGTGATAGAAGTATCAATTTATAACAAAGAATATATGCACAAGACCTAAACAGTTTTGTAAATCTGTATCATACAACAAATTACAGGTGTAATTCAAGAACGCTATACAATTGTATTAGTTATGCTTACGATGAATGCATTATAATAAATGTTAACTGAAAAACAAATAATTATATAGAACATTCTGCCAATTTCAGACATCGCAAATTGACGCAGAGGATGCGTACGCATGTATATATTGCATATGAAATACTGAAATAATAATTGCATACAAAGTGTGTCTAAACTAAAATTGTGTAATAGTACCTTCTGTGATAAGGCAAACTGTAGTTTATCTCCAGTACTATTTACATACATAACAGTCCATATTCCATATATTTCTCAATGTCATACATGTAATGTACAACGAGACCTTCGTATAATTTAAAAAAAAATTAACAATTTAGTAAATAAATGCATTGACCATTTTTCCAAGTGTAAATTTTATAACTTGGTTTAAATATCTTAAATATTTTAACTAGGCTTCAAAGGTTTCTTGCATATTACAACATCATAAATGTGTTATATTTTGTCATGATACAGTAATGTTGTCAGCATAAATGTTACAGAAGCATGAACATTTGACAGTGACATAAAATTGAGAAAAAAAACGTAGCTGGAAGAAGGAATTTACGTTACACATTTATAACAGTCTTCAGAAATAGAAATATACAGTTTTCTGTTTTGTATGGAGGCATATTCTGACAATCTATGTCACCAGTTCTGTACAAAGAACAACTAACAATGTCGAGATAATTTGATCACCATCTACCATATTATCACTACAAAGTAATATATATTTTTACCATAAAACAGTACATCATTTCACTGAAACCTCGCTAAAAGATGAGTATACATTTCTTGACACTCTAAACAAAAAGTATGAATTTTTAGCAATTAACTTTTGTAAAGCTACTAGCATTTGCTGACTAGTCACAGTGAATACATAAATTTACCTTGATATAAACCCATAATGTAAAAATGTCATATACGCTTATGTCAAAACAAATAAAACACAGTAAGAGGGTCCAGTTCTCATTTTAGTACTGAATGTATCGCAAACAATACGACCTTTAGTTTAATAACATAATTCGGAAAGTTTTCCTATCTCTATTTGTTACTACACAAACTTTAGTTTTACGAGACCTTGCAGCTTCAAAGTTGACGCCTTACTGTTTTCTTTCGAGCGTTGTTTTCTTTCTTTGTTTTATATTTCAGAAGTTCCTCAATTTCCTTCAAAATGACGATCCCTGTTGCACATGTTGCATGTCACTGACAATATGGACATGAGACATTTTCGCTGTTCGATTATAATGTCTAAATTCTTTACTGTACATCCAAATGGCCCATGATTGAAGATTGTTTTTAATTTCTCAAAGAAAAATGGAATATTTACACTATGTCCACCTGTCATGTCGAAACAATCAGATTCATTTGTCATGAGGCTGGAATGGATCTGTAACTCACATACTTCTTCGTCAGCTGGAGAAATCTGTGAATAGTAACCATTTAGTAACTGAAACATCGGCTACTTAAATGTGACGGAAATTTAAAAAAAACTTAATGGGAACATTTTTAATGGTGTTTCACTCTTATTATATTTTATTTGGTCAAGCATTTAAATAATTCAGAATATCCCACACATCAACATGGTTCAATGATGATTGGGAGCATAATTATTAGCGTAAACGGGAGTAAATAAACACAAAATAATGCCTGTAACCTGTTTAGAATGACCAACAGTAACGTACAAAATTTACGTAGCAAGGAAGAAAATATCCCGTTTCTCGTTCTGGCATTTCATTGGTTTATCTAACGCCACTTTTTCAACTGTTATGTCAGCTGTAGATGTGCCGGTAACGTTACTGTAACTCATTGCGTTTAGCGTTTAACGTGACCTCAGTGATAGCCTTGCCTTTAGAGGGTGCATATCTAATCTATCCGGACACGTCACTTGATTTTTGCGTGTGTGAGATTAATTGTGTTGTTGTAATGGATCAACACAGTTTAACAAAAAAAAGTTTATTAATTAAATAAAATGCAATTTTATATATTTTGGTTGATTTTGTTTGTTTTGTTGTATTTAAATAGAAAAACACACGGAACCGTATTGTGTAATTTCGCTGCCAATCATACAAGCAGTAAGGGGACTATAGTTAACGTTGAATTGTATGCAGTAACTGTTAGTGATATTTTTCAATGGTTAAAATTAACGGCTCACTTTATCCCGAATGACATGTATATGAATGTGACACTGTGATAATTTTAATTTAATTATCAATGTCGCTTGACTGAACGAAAATGTGAATCAAAACATGTTTACTTCAGATAGGAAGGAGGTTTATTGTTTTGAGAAAATGTAAATAATTGTGTGGTACGATTTTCGCATTGCTCACCTTTTTCTTTAGCACGACGCCCTTTTAGTGTGGATGGGCCGCGGTTCCCGAATGGTCAGACCATTCGCCTTCCACCAAGGCGATCCGGGTTCGATTCCAGGCGGGGTCGGTCCCCGGATTTTCGCATGTGGGAATCGTGGGTTTTCTCTGGGATCTCCCGTTTTCCCCGCAGTTTCATTCCAGTGCTGCTCCATACTCACAGCGCTTAAGACCTCGATGTTGAGCGGTGGCCAAAATCACTCACTCTCACCTATTAGTGCACGCCATTTTTTTTTCCCCGCTAACAAATACAATTTAGATTTGCTGGATTTCTATAAACTTTTGACGTGGTAGTTACAACTGTGAAGTACGGAACGCTGAACTGTTTCGAACATCTCGATTTACATGCAGAAAGGCTCTTATCTCTTGTTAATCTTCCTCTTCCTACTCTTGTCCGTCTGCCATGTTCATGTAACATGACTTATTGTCATTTCCATGCCTCCCTTCTTCGTTAGCTGTCTTGTACAACCACGCCCGACCACTGTGCCAGCTTGCAGCAAGTGTGCAGCGTCTTCGTACTCGAAAGATTACTCAAAATTTTCCGCTGTAACAATGGGGACAAAGCTGCAAAGTTTCTGGTAATGATGACTCTACCTCCCCATAAAAAGTTTCTTTACTTTGGAGTACTCTACTAATGAGAAAATGCACACTAAAATAGTTGTAAAACAGTGTTTTTCAATGCAATTTTTGTCATGAAAAAATCATAATTTCAGCCAAATTAAAAAATAGAACTGTCTGTTAAGGCTTTAACTCCTGGATTATTCAAACAGTCACAATTTACATGGGATAGTGTCGATGAAGTCCGGACTGTCTGCACGACACGGTTTAAAGTTGTGTGACACAGGCTCTTAACTAATACCCCTCCTACAAGTGAATGTACCCCCGAGGCTTCACTGCCCCTCTCCAACTCTCGCAGCTGCTCTCCACCGCCATGACTCCCAGACTGCTAACACTCTGGGCGGACACTCAAACTTATTCTGCACCATGGTGGAGTGATACAATGGGATCCAGAATGCTCTCAAAAAACAAGTAAATATTAGTGTCCTTCAATTTTGGGCCAAATATTGCTCTTTGTAGAAGTAATTTATGTTTCACCATAATATAAACAGACAATACAGATCATTTTATTTAATTTGAGAAGCATTCTGCAGTCAAATTGACAAATAGGTCCACTGCGCAATACCTTGACAGTGCCCAATTGCGCATGGTACTACCACCCACGATGCTACAAACAACGAACTTGCTGACCAGGTTGCATGCCTGCATGCTGACGCCGTCCAGCTTTTCCCTCTAAGCCCTTATCGACCTCGCTGGATAACAGCCTTTGTCACCCAATACATCGCCCAGCCTTCCCGACATCTTCTGTGACCATGCACACAGATGCCGAGGCCACAGGCACCATCCAAGACATGTGTTAATAGTCTAAATTGTTTGTGTGTCCATGTGTATATGTTATTGTCTATAATTTCTAAATGGTGAACAGTGTAAATAATTTCTTAAATATTTTATCTTACAGTGCATTCCTTGATTTAAATGTGGAATTCATAATCGCATGCACAGGAACTGAGTTGCGGAACAACAACTCCTGTTTTCTACAGCTCAGTACAACCAACATGAGGTGCAAAGAACTACACACTGATATATATTTATCTGTGGCGCACTGCCAGGCGAAGATAAAGTGATTCTGAATTTCCACTGATAAGTGGCAGACTGTGTAAATATAATTAATCATTTTTTTATCATTTATTATTTTCATAACATGTGTTTGTTAATCATATCATATTTTCCTGTATATACTTTAATTAACTGAATATTGTATTACAACTTCTAATGATCGATATATAATTGTTTCAAGAGAACTACACTCATGTGAACTGCCTAGACTCAACAGTATAATATGTGTGGTTTGTTGAGTTATTCAAGGAATTCTATCCTACTAATCCCAGTAGGGAATAAATGGCTGAAACTCTACTCTTAAGTTTAAGTCCTTCAATCCCCTTCTTTCGCCTGCCTGGTGCTCGCTCCTCCTCGGAGGTAGCGAACCACTCTTCTATCCTGGTGCTCGCTCCTTTTAGGAGGTAGCTGTCCACTCTTTAATCCTTGGTGCTCCCTCCATTTCTGTGGTGGCAGCCCACTCTTCCCTTCTGGTGCTTGCTCCTTCTCTGAGGTAGCGGCCCTCTCCATTCCCTCCACTAATAAAATCCACTCATAACCTTCACTATACTGAAACTGTATATGTAGTGTACTGGGTGAGCGACATTCTAGTTCCAACTTATTCCAATAGGTGTTGTAGCATGGACCAGCCCATAATACGTTCCAATAACCAATCTCAACGGTATTCTCCTGACAGCAGCACACAGGGTACAACACAAGCGTCGACTCCGACCCTGACATTTCAAGACTCTCATGCTGGTCTGAGGAAACTGGAATTGGCCAGCTGGCGCCCATCTTAACTCTCAGAATGACCGCTCAGACAAACCCTATGAAGACCACACATTTCAATTGACGCAGCAACTAGTGTGGCTGAACCCTACTATGTTAACTTCAAAAGACAGGGCTATCGTACTGCCATTGGCCACCATGGTAACATGCAAGCGTGGGGACCGATGTCCCCGTGAAGATCCCCACGCAACCATGCCATATTGAGCCACCATGGACCATTGGTCAGTGGACAGGTGGCCACCTGTAGAAAGGTTTGAGATGCAGATCCTTTCGTGAAGTATGTTCTATCACTGATATTTACCGTTGCTTACCTAAACATAGCCTTGCTTTACCATGCTGACAGGGTAGCACAGATGAACTCCCTGAATGCAAGAATATCAGAACAACCACCAACAACGCAAGAGACCACCAGCAATGCAAGGGATTAGAGATAGACTTATCTTGCTGTGTACGCTGCAGCAAGCATTTCCAGACCGTGATACTGTGAATGGCTGAGAATAGCACCACGTACAGGCAACTTCACATACAGGGAATGCAGTAGCAGTCATAATCATGTAAAATTTGAATTCCAAACACCAGATGAATTTGCCGCCAGCCACCGTTCTGTAGCTGATGAATGTCAGTGGGAAAACTGTAATTTCTTATGTGGGAGTACTGCTCAATGTCGTGAATGTCAATGGTGATATCACCTAAAGTGCATGACTGCACATGAATGGGCTCTGTACCAACGTGGATACTATCAGTGTAGGACCTGCCTACGCAAAATGGAAACACATGTGCTTCAGAAACATTGTTACCAACCAGCACGGACAGAGACTTTCACATGTCATCCAGCTATTCTGTCCGTCTACCACCACCCACATCTAGCATTCTGCAGCTAAACATGCCTCCAATCTTGTCTACACTTACGATACATGAAATGAACCCAGTCACATCTTCTACCACAATTCCAGTACCGTAATAACATCAGCAAGATTCCAGACATTTCCGAACTTTGCAGGATTGGTACAGAGGACCTCCGGCCATTTATCGAAGATTGTGTATAGCGATTAACTTGATATGGCGTTCCAGTCGAGGAATGGCCCAGCATTGTTGGTACTAAGCTGACAGGGGATGCCCGTGCTTGGTGGAAAACCACAACAGAGTATCTGATGACATTGGATCAGTTTGTGGAGAAATTCTCGGTACGCTACACGAGCACGCTTGCTACTCTACAAGCACAACTAACAATATTTAATGAAAAACAATGCCACACAGAGGAGTTAGAAGAATTAGTTTGTCGTAAAGTCAACTTGCTCACTTGGTTCTATCCACACCTACCATCAGCGGGTGTACTAGAATCAGTCCTCCAGACAGTGCTACCAGAATACAGTTTGGCATTGCGCCCAACAATTTATAATGGTTATGACAGTACTGTCTGCACTGCAGCTAGAATCACACGTGACGCTGCCGAGCTACGCTAAATCACATACTGACGAAGACCCAACCAAACTCAAATGCACCAGATGAATAAGCCGGCTGGTACCACGCTAACTGCTCCACCCAATAGCAGATCAACAACGCAGAATTCAAATGGGAGAAATTGGGTAGGGTGCTCCAAACACAATGCTGATACCAACCTATCCCATCACAGGAACGACAGAACAGGCACGTTCCTGCCGTAGACACCATGTTACTACTGCCCGGGCCAACAAATCCATTGGAACAAGGATTGTCCATTGAAAGGAAACAAACCTGAGCCAATACAGGGAAACAGGTTTGTGGGGTAGGGAGCCCACCGCCACCTTACCCAAAGAGAGAAGATGGACATAAATTCACTACTATTGCACAAAATAATGAAATGCCTCACTATCTTGGACAAATATGCCAAAATGATGACAGCTTGCTGTGTATCCCAGTATATCTGAATTCGCAGACTCTAGTTGCCCTTACAGACACAGCAGCATCGCACAACTTCGTTTGCAAGAAATGTGCCACTTCTCATAAATCACATAGCCCAAAACCAGTGCAGCTTGCCACACACCGCAGTATGAGCTTTGCCATAGGCACAGACGTAGTGACACTAACCATACGAGATGAAGAAATGGAATTGCCAGTTACCATTGTTGCTGGCTTCTGCGAAGACCTCATCTTTGGTGCACTGTGGCTAATACAGCAAGATGTGGTGATCAAACTCTTGTGAGACCATATTAATTTTGGGCAAGTTCAACACAAGACTATAACTTGGGCTACCATCAGCCCACTTTTCAGGTGATACAAGACCTCAAAATTTTGATCATGCAGTCCCTGTGGAACACCAGCAGGCCATACAGAATATCCTCTGTGAACGCAGTGATGTGTTTACAAGTGGTGACCGACTGCACCGTACTACTGTTACAGAGCATAGAATACCCACAGAACATGTCGAGCCAGTGTATGCACAAGCCAGGGATTACACAATGTACCATCGCCGTATTATCCTAGAGCAAGTAACGGGGTTGTGAGCGACTGTGTCATCGAACCGTCCAATAGCAATTTCATCTCTGCCATTACGCTGGCACAGAAAAAGAATGGCCCTTGAAGGTTCTGTGTTGATCTATGCCCACTGGACAAAATAACCAAGAGTTCTGCACCACCGGTGATCAGGGTCACTACCGTACTAAGCCTACTTGGCTCTGCTAAAGTCATATCAATTGACCTGTGCTCAGGGTACTGGCAGGTATCAGTAGCTCTGGAGGATAGGCATAAGACTGCTTTCACCTTACCAGATAGGAGAAGGTATCAGTTTTGCGCATTTCCATTCAGCCTGAAGTGCACACCGGCTACATTTCAAGCAGTGATGATCCAAGTTTTGAATGGCTATATCAGTAAATTCGCCACTGCATACCTCGATGATGTGGTAGTCTGGTCGGATACAAGGGATGACCATTTACAACAGCTGGCTTTTGTCATCGAGCGGTTTGCTGTTGCTAGGCTGACTTGTGCCCACTACAAGCGCCATTTATTGGCAAAACAGAACTGGACTTCCTCGGCCATGTTGTTAACCACTAAGGGAATCGACTGAGCTCACAATGTAGCAGCAACCAATGGTGAAAGAGGCAAGTAAACACGAGCTACTGTTCATCTTACTTATCACTAAAGGGTGGTTACAAAAATCAAAAGGCATTTTACAGCATGTAAACAAACAGCAACTAAATGTATTATTTTTGCCAAATGTAATTTAGATGAATGTGCTAGACTGTCTATATTTGAATAAAGAAGAAAGGCCTCCTCTCAAAATTACCCAAGCATGTTACAGAATTCATCGTGCCTCCATCACAATGTCTGATCATGCACAAAAGTGGCTACAGTTTGCAACAATGCTACCGATGACATTTTATCTGCTGTGAAGTTAAAGCCAAAGTTTCCCAGCAAGAAAAGAGGCTATCTGCTTGGCCATTACAGGAAGGCCTACTGCGTATGCTGGGAGACAAAAAAATGGAAAAGATGAAGAAAAAATAGATAATAAATGCTGCTGATTGTGTTCACTATCCTTTTTAAAAACACTAAGGCCTCTTTCAGATGTTATAGTTTTTCACTTTAGAAGGCAGCACTGGGCCTACCATGACTTACAACATAGATCGAACAGCAAACCCACACAATGTTGCATTTAATTTGGTTAAATTGAGCAATTTGGGTGACTGACTTCCACACACAAATTGTAGGACGCATTTCACTATGACGCAGCACGCAATCAGTAATTTCTGGTTGCATGCTTGGTAGGCAATAGTAGTTCTCTATGAAATCAAACATTTAATAACCACCCTTAAAGTACGAGATTTAGACAGTTTTTACAAGAGACATTTCCTTTTTTTTTTTTTTTAATTTTTCCGATGGTTTTTTATTTTTGGTCACAAATTGCACATTTTTACTGTCACCTACGTTTTTTTTCCTCCCCATTATAAGGGTGGTGTCACCCCATTTAAACATGACTGAGGAGTGATAAATGTACAAATTCCTCACATTATTATTGATTTCGGTGACACTTATTGGTAACCAGAAATCTGTTTCTGTCAAGCAAGCCGGTTTCAAAATGTCACAATAATTTGTAATTTTTTCTCCAAGTTTGTAAGTGTCTACAACCCTCCCTATTTGACTTGGACCATGGGTTCTCTATATAAAACGTTCTATTTCCGCCTAAAGAATAACCTGAAATATTAAGTGTGACTCAGGTATGGGGTATATGTATCTTCACCTCTACATGCACAGTGCTGTATGTACGTGCAGTCACTGAATTTCGTTTCTGTTAGGTGTCATGATAACAATTCACGTGTAATTACTGTGCTCATACAACCTCCAGTATTGTAAAACCTCCTATCTGGCCGTTTAACGTGCTGCACTGAATTATAAATATATGTTTATTTGCAAAACTATTCAATGTGTTCATATTGTACCTGTCTACGAAAAGGAAAAAAACACTCTTCACAGAAGTATTAGTGAGTAATTTAAATACAAAAAAATTAAATTATAATAAAAACATTAAAAATACCGTATACACGAAACTAACATGATAAAATAGACATTCTATCATAGCATATAATGTTACTTGAAAATTGTAATGTTGCAAGAAATGTGCCATAAGAAAATGTATTTCCAGTCTCTGAATTTTTTAACGGATCTATGTTAGGGGCAAGCAATTTTGTGATACCAATAACTTTGGGGTTGTAACTTGGCTAGCTTTCACAGGCTGATAATTATTTACAGACGACCAGGTCACCTGTTATAAAATCATATCCAACCTAGTCACATTGTAACGAGGCTGCAACTTCACGTTTAGCAGTTTTAGGGTCACAAATGTATCAGAAAGAATATGATTTATAGCAAATTCTGAGACTGGCTGGGATAAGGAATGGATACCCCAAACATTCAGTAAAGGATGTGTAAGTTCTCTTCCAAGAAAAGACATAGATTATGTCTCACCTGTCGTGTTTTTCATCCTGCTATTAATCCCTGATTATTAGTTTTAAGATTTTCATCCCAAAGAGCACGGTCATGACTGTAAAAAAAAGGGAGGCTAGCGTTCTTATGTATGTTTACTCTTTGAGCATGATTTCTTTAAGGAAATACAGAGTCGATGAATAATGCTTGATGGTAAGCATGAAACACATGTTCTTGAATATTACTGATTGAAAATACTTAGTTTTATCACTGACTATCTCTACAATAACTACAAATAATTTCGAAACCTATCCACTGAGTATTGTCACAATGCTAGGTTATCCCAAGTTTCTTAGGGTCAACAAAATCACAAAACCTACTTAAGGTATCTGTGAGTATCAAAATGAAAATTTGCACGTATGAATACTCACTAAAGTTTTGCACATATTCGTATGAATTTTATGCCTACAACATAGTAGAATGCTAGCAGCTGTGTTTCCAAAAGTCCATTCAATTTAAAGATTCCTTCAATTAATGGATAATTTTATTCAGTCCCTTGAAAGTTGTTTAACCAAAATATTACTGTATATTTCCAGCATAAGAAACTAGCAGACACTGGTGGAAACCTTGAATCAGATCCATACCTGAATAGTATTTTGCCTTGCCTGGATATTGTAAAGTGCTGTCTACTGTGAGCAATGGAAAAGTATGTAAATGTATACTTTTAGCTCTCCTAAATGGTTTACAAGGAGTTTGCAACCATCCATTTACTTTTTATTCTTGCCAAAGCTGTGAGAACAAAAATCAGATATGGAGGGTACAATCATCCCTTATGCTAACAGTTTAATCCACTGTTTCCGACATTGCCACTTATTTAGGCAGACAGCTGTAAAACTTAGACTGTGCTGGAGTTTTATCCTTGTGTGAAAAAATTTATATGTGAGAACGTTACACTTCCCAGTTGGTTGTTAAGTCATTAAAATCATGTCACAGCTATTGAACAGTCAGTTCTATTTTTCTTATTAAATCTGCACGCACATGCAACCCTTCCTTCATTCTTGAAACTTCATCATTCACACAATGGTATTTCTACTGTGCTATCAAACGTGAAAACGTTATATAAATCCACTATCTGTTTATCACTTTCTGAGAACTCTAGACCCAACAATCATAATTAAAATTTTGTAAATTCCAAAACTTCACTCCTAGATAAGCAATCTAAGTTTGTTACGTAGGACAGCAAATTTACACATTTTAATAACTTCACCAATAGCCAAACTTTTAGCGCTTCAAACAAAAACAGAAAATCCTCTTTGAGTGACTTACTGAATTGTACATTGCATCAGTATGTCCTACCATACAATTTTATATTCATGCAGAAATTCTGTAACATACATGGATCTCCTGCATTAGATGATGTTATAATGTAAAGATTGTACTTAATTTCAGACCTTAATTTCCCAAGCATTGGGCTATTACAGGGAATGGAACGCCAAAGCTTTGAATTTTAACAGTTTTCATCAAAAGATTTTTTTCTTGCTTATCAAAAATCAAGGCTTGACAATCCTTAAGTGATAAGTTTATAAACATTCTTACATTAGTACATAGTGAAAGACTTTAATATTTTTGGAGCACTGGCTGAAGATATGAAAAACAAAGAAGTTGGGGGAATATTCATAACATCAACATTATAAAATAAATGTTGGGTGTAAATTGTACTTATCATATTTGATACTCTGAACTTAACTAAAATTTCACAAGCATCAAATTTAATACACTTATAACTGTGTTACTGTTGGTCGGACCTGTTTAGTTACAAATTTTTTTTTTTATTTTTTTTACTGCCTTTTTCACTCTCCCAACAATTATCAAGTTTAGCTTGAAAAATTATAATGCAAGGTCATTATTTGTTTTGCTTCACATATGTTGTGTCAAACAACCACCTTCCCACCCTCTCAAGCCATCCTTTCTGCAGCTATCCCAGCGCAAAAAAGAGCCGAAAATTTCCGTAGCTGTATCATTTCTCCATATTTTACCTTTCTCACACATTTCTCTACCGCGTCTTTACCCTCTTCTTTTTTATCATCAACACAAGACTGCTTGTGAGTAGAGTTTCTGCTGTTTCTGTTTGTCTAAAAATGTGGTTGCAGCCATGGATGGCATTGTATCAAAGAGTTGTTTTATATAGCTTCCTTCTTTCTGTTTATTAATATTTCTGGCTTCTGTTGCATTGACTATACACAGTTTATTTCAATGAAATTTAATTGTTTGAAAATAAATGGATTGCAAACTAAAACTGCTGCTGTGACACATAGCTGATACATGAAAGATCATTCAGTGACTAAGACTGCAGCACGTGGATGCAAGCAGGGACTGTGCACTGCAGTGTGGCAAGATGCTGGCAGCTGCTACTGTCCGGCATTGCCAGCTAGCAGCTGCGTGCCACAACTGAGCCCATTTAATATTAAAACTGAGTTTTTCGTTATTATATTATGTAACTGTGATTAATATTGTATCCAAATGTTTATGAATACTAGTCTTTTTACTAACGTTTGAGTCCCTCTTAAATATCATACAGGAGTGTTTGCACTAAACTTTAAAATCTAATATTCAGTTTTCAAATGCCAAGGTTAAGTCGTAATTCGATAGTCTGCCCCCAGATAATCTAGTGTCTACTGAATTTTCTTTATTGTCTCTCTCTTAGAGCGGTGGTGTTGTGTATATTACAGTATACTTAAAAGTGTGCTCTTAGAAAACTCAGTACTCGGCATGTAGCATGAAAGTAACTTGCTTTAGTAACAATGTTATATTACATAAAAACAATACCTAGAAGGTTGTTTGCAAAACATCAAATTACTGACCTAAGTCGGGTAAATAGTAGCATAAGTATAACAATTCTATTTCCACTGTTGTGTACCTAATAAATAATAAGTTTTATTAGATCTGCACTCCATTTAACTGCTAACGCTATTTTTAAACAATTTTTACAAATATGTGTATTATTGATAAAGTCACGTATTTTCATAACAGAGTTGCCGCGATGGGTATTTATCCCATTATCTTCACGTATGGTGCAGCACTAATTATGTTACTATATAAATTGACGTCCGCAGTATTTGCCGTAATTCCTGATGCTTGTAGACTTTGCAGAGAGTTACGTTAAGGCATGTTAATTTCTCAACATAGCAATCCTGAAGCCACGCGCTTCAACCATACTCAAACACCGTGCCAACTTATACTCTAGACGCCTGTCGACCACGGCATAGTTCCCGACGTCTTTCTCCGCTGATCGCTGCTCGCCAAGTCCTGGCACTCACGTCACACACACACCGTCTATCGCGCACACAGCGCTCCTCACGGACACTTTCAGAAACTCGAATAAGTGGGCAAAATTTGTGGGCTATTAAATCATAAGAAACCATCTTACTATATTTTAACTAAGCCTATATAAAATAGAATTCACTGAATTGTAATATAAAAATAACTGTATAAATGTGCCCTTTAATACTGATGATAAATATGCAAAAATATATACACACACGTTTAGTGACTTTCTTGGTGTGCAGGTTTACCAACTGCTACCCAGCACATAACCCGAGACTTTGCCATGTCTCGGTTTATTTATGTATTTTTCTTCAAAGTTCTGTGTACTTTATCTGAGCATATTTGCTAAACAGATTTTTGCAGTTTTTTATCTTAAATTTTAAAATTTTTTCCTAGTTATTTAATTTTAACATAATTCTATACATACTTACAATAGTGTTTACATTTTTGGAGTTATTTGCTAACCTAGTTTGTCTACAGAACATTTTCCTGCTGTTAATCTACATTTGTGATGAAGACTGTTACAAAGATTGTTAACTAACATTTTGTAGCAGAAAACCTGTGCAACTGTTAGTCATAATCACCACACACATATACTACAGTGAGTAATCGGTACTGATGTTGCTGGTTTGGGCTATCTCACATTTATCAACAAAACCATTTTTTGGACTTTCACCATTGCGATTGAATTCTGCTGTGTTACAGAAAAAACCCATAATATAAATAAAAGCAGAGAAAAGCCAGTATTACCTATTGTCATAAAACATTTAACACATCAATAGTTCCAGAAAGGGATATAGTCGTATCCCAGAAGACGACACGGATATACAAACGAAAATGGAACATTAACAATAGAAAATAATTCTGGGACTGATATTGTTGTATGTAGAAAGACGGCACAAAAAAGAACAAAGAGAACAAAAAATAAAATCAATGAAGCAAGGTGTACAAGAAAATAGCAACAAAATGGACAAGGACAACAATAACAACACATATGATCAGACGTACAAATGGATGTGAGCACAGACTATAAAACAAAGATAAGACATACCAAAAGTAGCAGGCTTCCTTAGAAGATAACGGATACAACATTTAGGGAACCAAGATCTGTTGTCTTCTTCAGGCACATGTACAGACTGAAGAACTCCAGCAGACTGACTGTGACATCTGTAAAAGCAAGGGTCTGACATAGGAAATGTACTTACTTATAGCTCAGCAAGTAACAGTGCAGCAGCTTCCTGAAGAACATTGGTTATCCCATTAGTGCAAGATTTCTCTGAGAAAATAAACTGACCTGATAATAAGTATGTATTATGAACACCTTTTCGATCAACTTCCACAGTCAAAAACATTGAGACTAAAGTTAAATTAACTGCAGATAAACTGAAAATTCATAACTGTATTTATAAAATCTCTTTATGAATGTAGAAGTAAGTACAGTGGGGAAACTGGCAGTTCTCTCAAAACACACTTTAAAGAACACCAAAATTGTAAATAATATTTAAAGAAGTGAAACTGAAAAATCCAGACTAGCCGAACATGTTTGGGAAGATGCTATGCCAATTAACCAGTTAAAAAGGAAAATAAAAGCATCAGCTTTGTTACTAGCATTAACAAAGTCATCATCCAACAAAGTATTGATCTGCAAAATATTTGGATTCCTTTAATCAAAAATATAAACTAATTTAAATAGATATAATTAGTTATTGCAATTAATATTTCTAAACAAAAGTTGAGTAAAACAGTAGACAGTGATTCACAATTCACTCCATATAAACTCATTACATGCTGCGTGACTAAGCAGGCAGTAGCTGCACTGTCATTGGCTGATCTAGTAGTAGGCGGCACAATTCCTATGTACGACTTTGTTTTTCCAGATGTCACAGTCATTCAGCTGGAATTCCTCAATATGTACATGATGTGCCTGAAGACAGAAACAGATCTCAGTTCCTTAAATGTTGCATCTGTTGTCATGGAAAGAAGCCTGCTACTTTTTGTCTATTTTATCTTTGTTGTGCAGTCTGTGCTCACAGACAGACATGTCTAGTCATTTGTGTTGTCATCGTTGGCATCATCCATTTTGTCTCCAATTTTCATACACCTTATATTGTTTTTCTCTCTGTTGTTTAGTTTGTGCTCATGCTCTGATCATCTGTGTTGTCATCATTATCCGTGTCCATTTTGTCACCATTTTTTGTACACCTGGTTTTGTTGTTTTTTTTTTTTGTCCTTTTTATGTCACTTCGTAATCCATACGACTATATTCAGGCCCAGAGTTAATTTATGTTTTCAGTGTTCTGTTTTTGTTTGTATTTGTGTTATTTTTAAGTATACAACTGCATCCCTTTCTGGAACGGTTGGTATGTTATATGTTTGTTGACAATAGGTAATACTAGCTTTTCTTTATTTGCTTTTATTTTTGCTGTGGGATTTTTCTGCAACACACATTAGCTTGCAATGGCATGTGTTAAGAAAATGGTTTAGTTTGTAATAATAATCCATAACCAGAATCATTCAAAGATATCTCACATTTAGTCATTTAAGGTAACATTATGCAAATTCTGTAGTTACATATATGTTATCTGTTATTGAGACTACAGTATTAAAAACAGTTTGGGTGAAACTGAGATGTTTCAGTAATGTCCCAATGAGCAGTAGATAATGAGTACCAACTAGTTTAGTGAAGAGTATACATTAAACACTGAAGTGGGTCTGATAGCCGTTAAAAAGTGATTCAATAAAATGTTTAATGTAAGTACAGTAAATCGTGTTAGAATAGTCATAGAGAGCCCGTTGAAATTTAATTGTGTTCAGAATTGTTTGTTTAATCTTACTCAGTCACAATAACTGGTTTTTTGTCATTCGTATTCAGCATTCTGACAAACAATTATTTTTAACATAAAGGTGCCTAGACTAAGTAATAACTCTTGGGTGTGAAAGCCACATCAGAAACTGTATACAGCAGAACTGACTTTACAATGGGCACAAGCCTTCTCTTAAATGCCTTTAAGAGTTGGTAGTATATTTTTATGGGCTGTCTGATGTTGGATTTTCTAAGGTCAAGCTGTATGTTTTACTTTCCTTTGCTCATAGTTATGAGTAATACCCATGACGGACGCTCTCATTGAGACCGTCTAGTAGTGGTAATTAATAAACTCCAAGACTTCTTGCCAAGCCATTTCACAATGTATGAAACGGGATGACCACAATGTGCGTCTGTTCTCTTCCTGTCCTAGTATAAAATCCTTCATCATTTTGTGTGGGATCACCGCAGTACTATTTCAGCATCAATACATTAATTGTCAAAAGCATCCAGTCGTAATGAAGTGTGATGCTAAGTCATTATCTTTAACAAAACAGAGATATTCATAAACTGAGGGGGTATTGGCAGTAATATAGGCATGTGAGGACCGTTACATGTATTTGATGGGAAAGGAATTTCACAGTTGTATCTGATCACAGAGCATTGGAAATTATTATTTTTTAATCCAAACCCAATGCTTGCATATAGAGGTGGGTGTTGCATTTTTTGCAGCATATATCTAAGCTGGATGTAAACCAAGGAAGAGCAGGCTGTTGGACATCAGCAAATAGGTTGAGGCGGACACAGAGGACAGGTTTTTGTTGACATTAGTTTGAAGATTCCATTGATTCTGTAAACTGAGAAAAGATAGAGTCAGTTACGAGGATGGAGAGCTGTTTTAGGTAGAGGCGATACAAAAAGATGTTGGAGCCTAAAGAATTAAAGAAATGTAAAATGATATTGCGTTTCCTTTGTGAGGTAAACATTGGTGCCCTTAGAGAAACAAGAATTTTAGTACAAAAAAACTAACAGGAAATATTACCAAATAATCTAACATGAAGGCCATAGCTCGGCTAATGGAATGAAAACAAAACCGAGATCACAGATATGGTCGAATTTTGTCAATTACTACAGTTTATACTTTGTGTTGAGAGACTGTAAATTAATAGCATTTATTTAACTTTGTTCGGGTAAAACATTGAAACTTAATTTTAAAGCAGTTATCCTTAACCGATTGAGCTGAAATTTTATATACACAATTAGTTTGGATTGCAATGCATGGTTAGCTAAGTGACATCATTCTAAATCCACTTTTTTCTTAGAATTACTATGTCAAGATCAAGTTCCATATTTTATTCTTTTTTATCTACACAGGTAAATCTCGCGACAAACTTTTATCTCATATAAATTGTGTAGTGTAATAAATTGATGGATGTGAATTAGTTTAAAGTTAATTTTCTTCTTTTTAGACATTTAAATAAAAGATTGTTTAAAAACTTTTTTTGCTATTAATTTATTATTGTCACTCTTTAATCAGTTGTTAAGTAATGTAGGGTTTGAGCTTAACATTTATGTACGTACTTTTGGTATTGTGTTGTATGTTTACATAAATTCCTTTGTAAACCATGCTGATTTGTATAAATGATTATAAATTCTATTGCATAAGACATCGATCGAACCGGTCAATGTCAGTATGGGGTAGAAGTACTTTCTCCGAATAAATATCTCTCTCCTTGTTAAGAGTAGTTAGTTACTTCTCCCTCACTATAGAGGTATTACATTCCTCCTCTTGGCAGCTGTGGACCAACCCATTCCCGGTGTTACATTGTTCTTCTTGAGGTAGCTGTGCACTAAACCATCCCTTTGTGTTGCATTGCTCCTCTCAAGGCAGCTGTACACTGAACCATCCCCCAGTGTTACATTTCTCCTCTCTGGAGGCAGCTGTGCACCAAACCATCCCTCTGTGTTACATTGCTCCTCTATGGAGGCAGCTGTGCATTAAACCATCCCTCTGTGTTACATT
The DNA here is from genome assembly GCA_003012365.1 of Medauroidea extradentata. Lineage (NCBI taxonomy): Eukaryota > Metazoa > Arthropoda > Insecta > Phasmatodea > Phasmatidae > Medauroidea > Medauroidea extradentata. The sequence goes on along the minus strand of PNEQ01038491.1, from coordinate 21,108 downwards.
GCTGCTCTCAAGGCAGCTGTGAGGGGCAGCGGTAGTCAAGTGGACAGACCTCTTGCTTCCCACCAAGGCGATCTGGCAGGATCAGTCCCCTGATTTTCACACGTGGGAATCGTGCCGGACAATGCTGCTGGTTGGTTGGTTTTCTCAGAGATCCCCCATTTCCCCCACCCCTTCATCCCAACGCAGCTCCATACTCACGTCATGTCGCCCTTCACCAGCGCTAAAGACCTAGATGCTAAGTGCTGACCAAAATCACTTCAAGGCAGCTGTGTACCAAACCATCTTTAGGTTTTACATTGCTTCTCTTGAGGCACCTGTGCACCAAAACATCCCTCGGTTTTACATTGCTCCTCTTGAGGCAGCTGTGCACCAGCCAATCCCAGGATATCACATTGCTCCTCGCTGGTGGCAGCTGTTCACAGACCTCTCCCCACCCTCCTCACACACCAGATTATGGAGGTTTGGGTGCAAGACCACGGAGAGTGTTGTTGCTGAGCAAACATCTATATAAGCCATTTTTCCAGCGAGCCACACCATTAAACAAAGGCATGCTAAAACCTCGTAAATAAAGCAGATAGTATAAAGTGTTGTGACGAAAGAAAGCAAACTAAGCCCAGTGTTGTCAGTGGTAAACACCATCTTGTAGAAAGCTAAGAACTGCAGCCTAGAGAAGAATGCTAGACAGAACCTAAAAGTCGAAGGAGGACTTGGCAGTGAAGGCCTGGCTTATGAGTGACAGGTTTTTTACAAAGTACAAATACTTTGAATCAAAATAATATTTGTAGCTGATTGTGGCATCTTTATCTTGCTGATGGGCTGGTCAGGTGATGTAAGGTAGAGAATATTTTGTATTTTGTGCTTAACGTTTTGACAAAACCGCAGACATTACCGAGGAACAAAAGCAACTGAAGATGACTCGGATATCAGTAGGCAAGCACTGTCTTTATTGAGTAGGATAGTCAAAAAGGGGACTCGAACCTGCGTTATCCAGAATCTGAGTAAAAAGGTGTTACCATTGCTCCATCTCTCTCAAAGGAGTGGAGATGTAGGTGAGTCGACAGATAGACTATTTGCTGTTCAGGTCTTCAGAGCATGTAAGGATGAATGCTGTGGATATGGAGCAGCACTGGGAATAAAGCACAAGTGAAACAGGAGTTCCCAGAGTAAACCTACAGATATAAGACATTTTTCCAACATGATCCCCACATGCAGATATCTGGGGGCTGGCCATGCCAGCAATAGAGTTTGATGTGTTAAGATGGAAGGCTATCAGTGTGGCGACTGCGCCACCACAGACCCTACAATAATTTCAGCGACTGTTCATTAGCATTGGTGTGGCTAACAGAAGGTATAACGCATGTTCCAACATTACATAACTATTCTTCATGACATTATCATGTGCCATCAGCAAATGTTTGGCGGTGCACCAAATATTAAATTACATTATTAGAATATGATTCTAGTAATATCTCGAAAACACCGTCAGTCAGCATAAACGTGATACAATTTTTGTTGTAAATGATTTGTAGATAACATACCCACATGAAACAAAAATTAATAAATTTACAATACTATTTTTTGTATAGCATGTGTAAAACTCCTTAGTTTTTTTTCCTATTGTTAAATACAGTTTCCAAATTTTGTTTTAATTTGTGCCTAGTAAAAAATGCTGTATTAGGTTTGAAAAATATTTACGTCAGACAGGAGTTTAAACCTAGTATATATGTATTTCATAAAATTTGCTCTACATTTATTTATTGTGTGCTTATTATTACTACAGTGTGTGTGGAAATATATGTGTATTGCATTGTAAATTAGTGCATTTCTTGGTTTGTAACTCTTTTACAAAAATATGTAAGAGCAAAAGTAAATATTTCAGTAAATAAACTGTCATAAATCTACAATTTATAGTACAATCTCTAATTGATACACAGCTATAAACCTACTAAATAACTTATATGTAAAACAAGGTTACGTGGTTTTGCTATGTAGTAATTTTAAATGCAGGTACTTAGGTATGTGTTTTGTAAAGTTTGGTGTTTGTGTGAGAGTAATTAATGCAGTCTGTGAATTTTAGGTTTTATTTTGAAAATTATTTTTTAATCTGTTTTCAGCTGCAGTACAGATTATATTGGAATGTTATTTGTTTGAATAAAATGTGGGGAAATAATTATTATTTTTAAAAATGAAGTTTTATAAAAAAATTTACTTAATACTGTAATTTTTGTGATGAAATATATTCTTACTTTGTTGTATATTATTAAGTATATTTACCTTTTATATTTACATTTTATCAAAAATTTTGTGTGTTGTGTAATATAAACTAATCTGTTTTTGTGGTAGATTTGCAACTCCTATTGCAGAGAGCTCCTGGAAATAATCAATTTGTCTTACAACATTTGCAAGGCACGAATCCTGTACTTTATTCTGTGTCTGGGTGGCTTAAATTTTTACAAGAAAATCTGATAATACGCACTGTGGCTCCATTGTTGCAAGACTCTTCCATGTAAGAATATTTTTGTTATTATGTTGATATTTATGTAAGTAATTTCAGTTTTGAGACCATGTTAATGTTTAAATATTAAATTTTTTTAATAATCCTAATTTGGCACTTCATCTGTTAGAAGGTAAATAAATTAGCTTTTTTGTGTTGTTTATTGCAAAGTTAGCTGGCCTCCGTAGTGTAGTCTGTTAAGCGCTGTTCTACAGTGCCCTGGGTTCGAATCTTGGCTCGGACATGGATGTTGTGTTGCCCCTTCACCTCACTTCACCATCAGCAGCTCTTAAGAACTCGTTTAAAGGCTGTTAAAATTCTCTCACCTCAACTTCATTGTAATGCTATTTAAGTGTAAAGATTTTCGTAGTACTTAAACAATTTTAATAATGTTATTTAAAGGGGATTGATCCTTTACAGCTTAGATTTAAAACTTTTTTTGTAAATCAAGGAATAGAAAGATTGTGTTAAGTTTAACACTTTAGCATGGCATAGTTTATAGTTTCTTTAAATTTTTGGAATAAATAAGGCATGGTTTGTGTTCCTTTTGTAATATCTGTAGTCCCTCCCATATATAAACCACTTTTTTCTTGTTACCTGTTACCCATTACAAAATAATGATACATATTTAGAGTTTGGTTGTACACAGTTTGGAAAATTAAATCAGGTAGGTAACACCCTCCATTATCCATTCAGTGAGTAAGCCAATTTCTGGCATTTCTCATGACACTTACCAACATAGTAGTGGGTAAGTTGGCAATTTCTGCCCAGATGTTGACCTTCACGAAATGTAGGGTCCTTGGACAATCGACATAAATGCAGGATATCAACTCACAAAACAAATCACAAGGGGCAAAATCGGGGGATCGGGCTGGCCACTTCAAATCACAACTTATTGAGATGAAGCACCCTGGGAAGTGTTCCCTCTAAACAACCATTGATGACCCTAAAGTGTGGGCCATTGCTCTGTCTTGTTGGAGCCAAATGTTCCATAAGTCCAATTTATTAACCTGGGGGGGGGGGGGAATTCCTTGAACATGTTCACATGCACTCATTCAGAAAATTAAACAAAATGTTGGTTTCACCTCCTGTCCTAGGTTATCCTAGTAGTGATGGACAGTTCATTTTAGACACTGATGCGAGCGATGTGGAGATTGGTGCTGTGTTGTCACAGATCCAGGATGGAAAAGAGAGGCCATTAGAGTATTTCAGCAAAGTGTTACACAAGCCTGAAATAAATTACTGTGTAACTCGCAGGGAGCTCCTGGCAAAGGTCAAGTCTATTTCACATTTTCACCATTACCTAAGTGGGAGGCATTTTATTCTACGAACAGATCATGCATCATTACATTGGTTACTGAACTTCAAAAACCCAGAAGGACAGATAGCTAGGTGGATGCAGCACCTTCAAGAGTACGATTTTGAAATGCAGCACAGACCTGAGCGCTTACACAACAATGCTGATGCACTGTCCAGGAGGCCATGCGAGCCAATGTGATTCCATTGTGATCACCAAGAAGGGAAGGCTGGGAAGACACCAACTACTTGGATAACAAGAATCCAAGAGTTCACAACTGGCAATGAACCTTCTCCCTGGAGCAATGAGAAGATTGGCGAAGACCAGAGAAAGGACCCTGCTCTTGGGCCAATAGTAGAATGGAAGGAAAAAGGCCAGCGCCCAGAGTGGGCTGGTTTATCTGATCAAAGTACTACAACTAAGGCATACTGGGCACAATGGGATTCTCTATCTCTGAGAAATGGTGTCCTATACCGGAGCTGGGAAAGTGCAGGTGGCAAAAAAACACCCTTACAGCTGGTACTCCCAGAAATTAGAGTTCCAGAAGTGCTGAAGGAAGTTCATAGTTCAGCAGCTGGAGGACATTTTGGAGTTAATAAGACTCTGAACAAAGTTAGATTGCGATACTATTGGCTACATTGCAGGGATGATGTCGAGAGGTGGTGCCGAACATGTGATGCTTGTACAGCAAGAAAGGGACCAAGAACTAGAGTGCATGGTCATCTTTAGAAGTACATTGTTTGAGCCCAATTCGAGAGGATGACAGTAGATATTTTGGGTCCCTTGCCAGTGACTGAGAGGAAGAATCAGTACCTATTAGTGGTGCAAGACTAGTTCACCAAGTGGCCTGAAGTCATACCAATACCCAACCAAGAGGCTAGCACATTGGCCGATGCTTTAGTGGAGCGTGTAATCTCAAGTTTTGGAGTGCCACTTGAACTTCACTCCAACCAGGGCCGCAACTTTGAAGCCAAGTTATTTCAGGAAGTGACCAAAATTCTGGGAATGAAGAAGACACGGACTACTCCTTTGCATCCTCAGTCGGATGGGATGGTCGAGCGGCTAAATCGTACCTTAGAACAGTATCTGTAAATTTTTGTAGCCGACAATCAAAAGGACTGGGACTCCAAGGTGCCCCTGTTTCTCCTTGCATATCGGTCAGCTGTCCATGAAGCAAAAAGGGTGACACCTTCGAAGATGCTGTTAGGACGAGAGCTTCGTCTTCCAAGTGATATACTATTTGTGAGGCCAGCAGAAGAAGAGCAGCCTGCTTCACCGATGGTATATGCTGACGAACTGCGTCGCAAATTAAGCACTCTCCATGACTTCGCTCGGTAACATTTAAGAGTCAACGGTGACAGGATGAAAACGAGGTATAATGAAAGGGGGACTGAAAAGACATTTCAAGAAATACAGCTGGTGTGGTTGTATAACCCACAGCGACAGAAAGGATACTGTCCGAAACTACAGAAATGCTGGGAAGGCCCTTATCAGATTGCCAAGAAGATAAATGATGTGGTCTTCCGGATAGTTTGCAAGGGCTCTCGGACAAGAAAAACCAAGGTTGTGCATATTGACAGACTGTCTCTCTATGATGGACCAGAGTCTGTTGTGTTTGCTCTGGACGAACAGACTTGAGGAGGGGGCAGTGTTGCGAGCCGCGACTGTCTGACTGGGCGGTGTAGTACGATACTGAGGTGGCGGAGCTAGGACACCCTCCTTCCCACCCACTCCTTGACGCCATGGCTGTCGGGCAGAGCGGCGAAATACAATACAGTGGCGGCAGCGCTAAAAGACCTCCTTGGGAGTTGCATGGATTGTATTACTCCACGATAACAACCTTCACGCCGCTGTAATCGGAGAGCAGTGTAAGCCGATATAACAGCGGCAATAACAAAGAGGTTCGACGTACATTGTGTCGCCTATGTGCGGTGGCGACCACCTGCATCCAATATCGGGTAACCGAGGGAGATAGCGTGATCTGTAATGTTCCTGTTGCTTCTTTATCTCTCGGGGTGGTGCTTGACTTTGAAGCGATGCCTTTCCAGGAGGTTGGAGAACAGAGACTGGCCGAGATAATTTGAGGTGTGGGTGTATAAGGGGGAGCTGCAGCAGGAGCGGGAGAGTTTTGGCTGGCAGGTGCCTGGTGCGATCTCAAGTTATAGTGACAAGTATTGGGTTGCTAGGACTGTTCGAGGGTGCCCAACTAGTGGGACCGCAGCAAGTAGTAGGAAGAAGGTGTTTCTAGGCCAGAAAAGATTCTTCGGTATAATTTCATTGTGTCCACCATTGTGAGTGACTAGTAACCTTTCCATATACACAGAACATATATAGATGTAGTTTTTTTTATCCTTTATGTAAATAGTAGTTATTTGTTCTGTTCGACATTTATTGTGGTAAATCATTATAGACGTAGGTTTTATTGTATATACAGTTGTAAATAAACTAGGTTAGCTTTATTTTCTTTATTTTATCAAAGACCTCCATCCCCAAAGGTACCTAGCCCGCAACCTGTAACAATACTATTAGCACAAATTTGTATTACGCCTGTTCAAATACCTATTTTTCATTTGTGTTTTGAGCGTATTTTACGAATCTATAATAATTATAGTTTTTAAAAGCATTACACTGTAAAAATACATGAATTAAGAAATTCTTACTTTTTTTTTCAACACAATTATGAAGATTTTAACATTAAACATAGTACATAAAGTAAACCACATTTACTATTTCTTTGAAATGTGGCTTTTTTTATGTGCTGTAGATGTAGGTGAATTGAGATGAGAATAGAGCAGCGACACAATGTAATGGGAGTAACCAAAAAAAGTGAAGGGTAACCAGCTGAAATTAATGTGAAAAAAAAAAAATATCTGAAGTTCTTGTATTTATTTTCATTAATTATAGTTCTCTTTCTATTTTTGTGCACTAATTTTTATAAGTGCATCACAAAAATATAAAATGTATAATAGGAAATCTCTTTTAACACTTTGTAAGTGTTATCCTGTTATACGTAAAAGAATTCATGTTAATTGGTCACTGTTTTCAAATAGTTTTGTAGTAATTGAAATTTTAATAATACATATTTTTAGTGGTACTCATAACTGTAATAAACGTTTTGCTCCAGTATTACAATGTATACACAAATATGGACCACATACGAAAGATAACTTACTAATTTATAATAGTTTCACACAACATAGCACAAATGATTTATCATTGTTTGGTTAAAATTAAATCTGTACCAACCTAAAAAATTCACCCCCACACATAATCACTGTAAGACATAACATTACCATTTCAGCCATTTTTAAAAAGAGAATTTGTATGTTTGCTTACTAATCATTAACTTTGGCATCTACGAGACTACAACTTTCGCGAAAATGTTTACTGTGTAATAGCTGGTCAAATATATCAGATTGTCTTCATATAAAATGTTTAAAATATAACTCCTCATTTATTATAACTTTTTGAAAGCCTAGCAATCTACATGTCCGTATAGCTTTTCTTGATATGTCGCATATTATTGTACGAAGTGTGGGGGAATACCAAACACATCTTGTCCTCACAGTGTGACAGCCGTCTCCACTGCCTGGCCTTACCCACGCAGAACCCAGGTTGTGTGTCGGTCAATTTGAACTATACGCGCACCATACCAGAGATTCGCCTCCAAGGCGATCCTTTCGATCTTGACTTCAAAACACGAAACATGCCCTTTCCACAGCTGGATGTGTGGCGCAACCCCCAACTGTGTCATCAAGTATGAGGTTACAGTAAGGAAGTATGCGCGCCCGTACACGCACCAGTGGAAAGCCGGCTTTATAGTTATAGACAGAGTGTTTTTCAATAACACTCCAAAATTCTAACTAATAATTATGCGAGAAAGTAAAGTTGTTTGAGTTATGTTTTCGTGTTTGGATTCACCGCTCCCCTTTCCCGGTCATTTATGTTATTGGGTGACAAAATGTTTCGCTCTTTATCATCGAGGTAGTTAGGAGAAGGCTAATTTTCATGTGAAAACTTTTCAGGTAGTTCTTGATTTTACTGCTGATTTGCTAAGTATTACTGTCTTAGTAACTTGAGACATTTACGTTCGTGTTGCTGCAAAAAAATCTCTTTGTGAAGTTAAATTTAATTTCTTATCAACGAGGTGTTGACTTATTTTTCTCAGTCTTGAAAATAATGTGTGCCATAAGATTTCTTTAAACTTTTAACGAGAGTTTAGAGGTATAGTGAACTATATACCATTTAGCCTACTTTGTGACACTGTTTCAAGTTTTTTTTTTTTTTTTTGCAAAAATTATTGTTTTGCCACAAGCGTTTGTATGTAGCTTATCTCACTTACGTCTACTTAATTTTTATAACCTATGATTTTCAATATTAAGACCATGCCCTCCTCTTTCTATATATTTAGCTACAGAAAATTGTTACACCTTAACAAGAGCAAGTATCAAAAATCTATTTGGCAGTTTTGTTTAAAATCATCTTCTCCATGTTGGCTGATTTTTTTCGAGGCTGTAAATACTATGGTTTTAGCTAATCATGTAACTAAAGAAATTCTGGTTAAATTACTTTTAGTCGAAACCGTATAATTTCCTGTTTTGAAAAAAATTACTATCGCGGCTAAAACTATTTCAAACAAAAACTGCCGAACATATTTTTGATATTTGCTCTCTTTTGAAATGAAAAAAAAAATCATTATCGCAAAAACAGTAGAAATAAGAGAGCATGCCCTCAAATGCATGAAATTTGTCTTAATGAGCGTTAATACGACAGAAATAATGTTGGTTCTTAGGACAATATTTTCTCGGTCACGAATAATACTTTTCTTGACACTGATTAAGCTTGCATATAAAGTGCATACGGCAAAAAAATCACTATGCTTACTTTTTTTTGACAATCTTTCCATTAATTGTTGTAATCATTACATATTGGTACAATTTCGTATACGCATTAGGAAATATAAGACCAAAGTACCCTGTATTGTTAACAGTAATATGGCTCATTTTGATTGTGGCAATGTTTATTATTAAATCTTATGTATTCAATACTTAATTATAAATCTGCGCCTTTTGCCACCGTAATGAATCGGTGCAGAGTGTGTTGTAAATGTTTATTAATGCACAATAACTGCCCAATCAATGTTGATATGTACATTTTCCGACACTGTATCTGCAAAAACAGCTGATTCTACCTGTGATTCAGTATGCAGACAATCCTGGCCAAGTAGTCTATTCTGTGCAAAGAATACATATTGTTATAAATTTATATAACTAAATTTCAAAATTTATTATTTAGTGAAATGTAGACATATTTATGTGTGCTGTGATATTTAAATATTTGATAATTAATTTACGTGGTTTGGAGGTTTAAGTTAACTTCTGTCTGACACATTCTAACGTACGCCTCCCCCAAGGTGGGCGCCTGTCGGCTGTAATTACAGTTGTATCAGATCCTTTGAGACTTACGGACAGGCACTCGCTGGCTATAGTTGGAACGAATCACAACTCGTATGGGTAATTTCAACATATGTACTTTCTATTAACTCCATAATACAATGACAGAAATTAATAATTCAAATGCAAATATCTGTACTCCAACAATGCTTACAAGCATACCAGGAAAAAATCATTAAAATTACTAAGAGTGAATGGAATGGGTCTGTCGTGAGCAGAGTTTGCAATGACGACCTGACCTGTTCGACGTGGCGGGTTTAACAGAGTGATGTAGACAGGTTCTTTGCAGAAAATTCATTTATCGTCATGGTTGACGAAATTCTTAATGATTATATAGACACTAATTATCCCGATTAGTCTCAGCAGTGAAATTTATATGTGGGTTTAATGATCAACACCGATTTTTTAGCTTGTGAATGTTCAGAACAAATAGGTAAGCTAAGTTGATGTTATCGAGGAAATATTTCTAAGTAAGTTTAAAGTTAGAGCCTTGACGAGAACATACGTTTTGAAGTCCGTGGGAATTGTATTTTGCCTTATCAGGACGCCAGGCTACTCTGGATTTCTGGATATACATGCAGATCTCTGACACTATATGTAACATTATCCTTCCTATGTGTAGGGATGGACATGGAACCCTTCTGTCCTTCGGATTCTACCCCTCGCTTAAAACAAAAGTCTGCCTTTCCTCATTGCTGGAAACGTTCTTATCATAGACACTTTAAATAGCAAAACGTCAGTTGTTTGTTCTTCCCTGAGGATTGCTGCTTTCCAACAACCTCGTAGCTTGTGGCTGTCTATTGACATCCCTGATCAGGTCCAAAACTCAGAGCAAGAAAACAAATTTAATAAAGTGACTCTATAGACAGTATTAACTTAACTATAAATAACATATGACAAAGACAATAAATATATAAGTTTAAGTAAAATACATCATAAAAATACTGGCACGGTGTGTCTTTGGTGGCCATAGATAAAATAAACATTGCAACTTATTAGATGTTTAAATAAATGTCATTCACATAGACAAGGGAGGGTCTTTCATATGTAATATTGGAAATATTATTTGTTAAAAGAGCTAAATTGGTATTTAATGTAACGTAGCAATTTTTATTGTACTATATCTGGCTACTGTACTACAGAACTTACTAGTTTTGTAATTTAGGGACAATTAACTTGTATACGCATACTACCATAGGCATACTACATAATCGAGGGCTTAGTGTCAAAGAACCGTATCTACAAAAGAAAATAATGTGTAGATACGGTTCTTTGACACTAAGCCCTCGTAATGCACGTGAGGTTACGTAGTGCTACCTGGCTTACCAACATTCAACATCAGCTCTCCATTCTGAAACTTAATTCTAAACGTACTAGCTACATGACTAATAAAAGATGTAGCGTATATGGGTTTGCATGAATTTAAAACGTAAATATTTCTGTAAAACAACAAATCTTACGAAATTAAAAAAGGTCAAATTAAAATAATATCGGCATCTACTTGCCATTAACTGCCAGTCAGGGTGTTCCTACGTGAATGATTAGCGTTTAGGGTATTTTAACCGTGGTTGATAGAATAAAATATAAACACGTTAAATAATTGGAATCGGTAGAGCAAACTGAGTGAATCTATTTAAATCAGCTTATGCGTAGGTTATATGAGTTCATAAACTAAAGCCAGGAACATTTTGTGACATGTAGGGTTTAGTTTAGTGTCTATCCTGCAAACCATATGATGTCATATATTTAAGATGCTTTCACTGATCTCTGGATAGCAAACTAGCCCTTTGACATCTGCTGAAAATCTCACGGTGTTTGTAACTGCAGACAGGCCACTGGTTGCTAATCTCCTTCTGATATCTTCCCTACCCGCGCATGAGAGGTTCAGAAGCGACGGATCTGTAAGGTCAACCTTCAAGAGCGCATAAAATGCCGCGTCACCTCAACGAGCCAGGCGCTGAACTAGCGTGCAAGATTCCCGCCGAACGGTTTTTACTACGGAACACTAAGCGGTGACTATATAATTTTATTGGTGGAAAGTCTGCAACTAAGATCAGTGCAGGTTGCAATCTGAGTTTCATATACATGGCCAACTCCTTCACCCTTTCCTCCCATGTATCTCTATCAAGGCCTTGTGCTGTTCGAAGACATGTAAAAAAAGCTAAATAAATAAATAAC